>LNAC01001014.1:161912-192233 GCA_002007465.1 Ailurus styani | reverse complement strand
AAAAAAAAAGAAATTAGAAATAGAACAATAAAGGAGTCAAATAAATTAGAAGAATAATTGTAAGTGTTAATGAAGAGGAAAGAAAACATGATACAGAAGATTAACAAAGATACAACTATAGTTCTTGGAAAAGCTAACATAAATGATATGTGCATGATGAAAGTGATCATGGGGTGAGAAGGAAGAGAGAGAGAAAGGACCGACAGGAAGAACCTCCCCTGGTATCAGGGAAGATACCTTAGATACTGTTTATGTTAAAAATTAATATATGTTAAAAATTACATTTTTGTATGTTTATGTTAAAAATTAATAATATTCAATTATAAAAAATTTTGGCAGTATATAATTTAAACTCACATAGAAAATATAAGGTGTACTATGAATAATTAGAAAACACGAGTAGATCTGTTACCTTTGAAGACACTGAATCAGTAGTAAAAATTACCACACAGAGAAATCTGGTGCAGATGATTTCAAAAGCCATCTACAAACACTCATAAGTAAGCTAATCTTTTTATTTAAGTTTTTGTTTAGTTCCAGTTATTCAACATATAGTGTTATATTGGCTTCAGGTGGACAATATAGTGATTCAACAATTCCATATGTCACAAGAAGTGCCTTCTTTAATCCCCATTATCTATTTAACCCATCTTCCCCCTCACCTTCCCTCTGGTAACCATCAGTTTGTTCTCTATAGTTAAGAGTCTGTTTCTTAATTTCTCTCTCTCTCTCTCTTTTTAAATTCTCCCTTTGCTCATTTGTTTTGTTTCTTAGATTCCACATATGAGTGAAATCATATGGCATTTGTCTTTCTCTGACTGATTTATTTCACTTAGCATTATACTCTAACTCTATCCATGTTATTGCAAATGACAAGATATCATTCTTTTTTTGTGTCTGTGGCTGAACAGTATTCTGTTGTATCTATCTATCTACCATATCTTTATCCACTCATCAGTCAATGTATATTTGGACTGCTTCGATAATTTGGCTATGGTAAATAATGCTGCTCTAAACATAGGGGTGCACGTATCCCAGTGAATTAATATTTTTGTATCCTTTGGGTAATTACCCAGTAGTGTGACTGCTGGATCATACAGTACTTCTATTTTTAACTTTTTGAGGAACCTCCATACTCTTTTCCATGGTGGCTGCACCAGTTTGCATTCCCATCAACAGTGTAAAAGGGTTTCTTTTTCTCCACATCCTCACCAACACCTGCTGTTTCTAATGCTGTAGATTTTAGCCATTCTGACAGGTGTGAGGTGATATTTCATTGTAGTTTTAATTTGCATTTCCCTGATAATGAACATCTTTTCATGTGTCTCTTGGCCATCTGTAAGTCTTCTTTGGAGAAATGTCTGGTCATGTCTTCTGCCTATATTTTAAATGGGTTATTTGAGTTTTATAAGTTCTTTATATATTTTGGGTACTAACCCTTTATCAGACATGTCATTTGCAAATTGAAATTCCATAGGTTGCCTTTTAGTTTTGTTGATTGTTTCATTCACTGTGCAGAGGCTTTTTATTTTGATGTAGTCCCAATAGTGTATTTTTGCTTTTGTTTCTCTTACCTCAGGAGACATATCTAGAAAGAAGTTTCTACAGTCAATGTCAAAGAAATTACTGCCTGTGCTCTCTTCTAGTATTCTAATGGTTTCAGGTCTCACATTTAGTTCTTTAATCCATTTTGAATTTATTCTTGTGTAAGGTGTAAAAAAGTGGTCCAGATTCTTTCTTTTGCATGCTGCTGTACAGTTTTCCCAACACCATTTGTGAAGAAACTGTCTTTTTCTTACTGGATATTCTTTCCTGCTTTGTCAAAGATTAGTTGACCATAGTTATGGGTTTATTTCTGGGATTTCTATTCTGTTCTATTGATCAATGTGTCTATTTTTGTGCAAGTACCCTACTGTTTTGATTACTACAGCTCTGTAATATAACTTGAAGTCTTAAATTGTGATGCTTCCTGCTTTACTTTTCATTTTCAAGATTGCTATTTTCAAGATGGCTATTCAGGGTCTTCTGTAGTTCCATACAAATTTAGGATTGTTTTTTCTAGTTCTGTGAAAAATGCTTCTGGCATTTTGATAGGCATTGCTTTAAATGTGTAGCTTGCTTTGACCAGTACAGACATTTTAACAATATTTGTTCTTCTAATCCATGAGCTTGGAATGTCTTTCCATTTCATTGTGTCTTCAATTTTTTTCATCAGTGTTTTATGGTTTTCAGAGTACAGGTCTTTCATCTCTTTGGTTAGGTTTATTCCTAGGTATTTTATTATTTTTAGTGCAATTGTAAATGGGTTTCTTAATTTCTCTTTCTGCTGCTTCATACTGATGTATACAAATGCAAGATACTTCTGTACATTGATTTTGTATCCTGTGACTTTACTGAATTCATTTATCAGTTCTAGCAGTTTTTTGGTGGAGTCTTCTAGGTTTTCTGTATATAGTACCATGTCATCTGCAAATGCTGAGAATTTTGTTTTTTCCTTGCTGATTTGGATGACTTTTCTTTCTTTTTGTTGTCTGTTTGCTATGGCTAGGACTTCAGTACTATGCTGAATAAAAGTGGTAAGAGTGGACATCCTTGTCTCATTCCTGATGTTAGGTGAAAACGCTCAGCTTTTCCCCATTAAAAATGATGTTAGTTGTGGATTTTTCATAGATGGCCTTTATTATGTTGAGATATTCCCTCTAACCCTATTTTGTTGAGGGTTTTTATCATGAATCGATGCTGTACTTTCTCAAATGCTCTTTCTGCATCTACTGAAATGGTCATATGTTTCTTATTCTTTCTCTTATTGATGTAATGTGATCTGTTGATTGATTTGTGAATATTGACCCACGCTTGCAACCCAGTAATAAATCCCAGTTATTGGAATAAATTTTTTTTATTATATTCAGTTAGCCAACATAGTTTTTGATGTAGCATTCAATGATTCACTAGTTGCCTATAACACCCAGTGCTCATCACAACACTTGCCCACCTTATTACCCACCACATGGCTACCACATCCCCCAAACCCCCTCCCTCCTGTAACCCTCAGTTTGTTTCCTGGAGTCCAATCTCTCATGGTTTGTCTACCTCTCTGATTTCTTCCCCTTCAGTTTTCCCTCCCTTCCACTTTGGTCCTCCATGCTGTTCCTTATGTTCCACATATGAGTGAAACCATATGACAATTATCTTTCTTTGCTTGACTTATTTCATTTAGCATAATCCTCTCCAGTTCCATCCATGTGGATGCAAATGGTGGGTATTCATCCTTTCTGATGGCTGAGTAATATTCCATTGTATGTATGTACCACATCTTCTTTATCCATTCATCTGTTGAAGGGCATCTTGGCTCCTTCCACAGTTTGGCTATTGTGGACATTGCTGCTATGAGCATTGGGGTGCATGTGCCCTTACTTTTCACTACATCTGTATCTTTGGGGTAAATACCTAGTAGTGCAATTGCTGGGTCACAGGGTAGCTCTATTTTTAACATCTTGAAGAACCTCCATACCATTTTCCAGAATGGCTATATCAGTTTGCATTCCCACCAACAGTGTAAGAGGGTTCCCCTTTCTCCACAACCTTGCCAAAATTTGTTGTTTCCTGCCTTGTTAATATTTGCCATTCTAACTGATGTAAGATGGTATCTCATTGTGGTTTTGATTTGTATTCCCTGATGGCTAGTGATGCTGAACAGTTTTTTGTGTGTCTGTTAGCCATTTGTTTGTCTTCTTTGGAGAATTGTCTTTTCATGTCTCCTGCCCATTTTTTGACTGGATTATTTGCTTTTTGGGTGTCAAGTTTGAGTTCTTTAGAGATTTGGATACCAGCCCTTATTTGTAATGTCATTTGTAAATATCTTCTCCCATTCCATAGGTTACCTCTTAGTTTTGTTGACTATTTCCTTTGCTGTGCAGAAGCTTTTTATCTTGATGATGTCCCAAAAGTTCATTTTTTCTTTTGTTTCCCTTGCTTTTGGAGATGTGTCTTGAAAGAAGCTGTTGTGGCTGATGTCAAAGAGGTTACTGCCTATGTTCTCTTCTAGGATTTTGATGGATTCCTGTCTCACATTGAGGTCTCTCATCCATTTTGAGTTTACCTTTGTGTCTGGTATAAGAGAATGGTCTAGTTTCATTCTTCTGCATGTGGATGTCCAATTTTCCCAGCACCATTTACTGAAGAGACTGTCTTTTTCCCCTTGAATATTTTTTCCTGATTTGTCAAAGATTAGTTGACCATAGAATTGTGGGTCCATTTTTGAAGCCTCTATTCTGTCTCATTGATCTATGTGTCTATTTTTGCGCCAGTACTATCCAGTCTTGATGATCACAGCTTTGTAATATAATTTGAAGTCTGGCATCTTGATGCTCCCAGCTTTGGTTTTCTTTTTCAACATTCTGCTGGTGATTCAGGGTTTTTTTCTGGTCCCTACAAATTTTGGGATTGTTTGTTCCAGCTCTGTGAAAAATATCAATGGTATTTTGATAGGGATGGCACTGAAAGTGTAACTTGCTCTGGGCAGGATAGGCATGTTAGCAATGTTTATTCTTCCAATCTATGAGCATGGAATGTTTTTTAATCTCTTTGTGTCTTCCTCGATTTCTTTCATAAGCATTCTGTAGTTTCCAGAGAATAGATCCTTTACCTCTTTGGTTAGGTTTATTCCTAGGTATCTTATGGTTTGGGGTGCAAATGGGATCAACTCCTTAATTTCTCTTTCTTTTGTCTCATTGTTAGTATATAGAAATACAACTGATTTCTGTACATTGATTTTGTATCCTGCCACGTTGCTGAATTGCTGTATGAATTCTAGAAATTTGTGGTTGGAGTCTTTGGGTTTTCCAGATAAAGTATTTTGTCATCCACAAAGAGAGAGAGTTTGACTTCTTCTTGCCGATTTGAATGGCTTTTATTTCTTTTTGTTTTCTGATTGCTTAGGCTAGGACTTCTAGTACTATGTTGAACAATAGTGGTGAGAGTTGGTATCCCTGCCATGTTCCTGACCTTACGGGAAAAGCTCTCGGTTTTTCCCCATTGAGAGTGATATTAACTGTGGGCTTTCCATAGATGGTTTTTATGATATTAAGGTATATTCCCTTTACCCCTATACTTTGAAGAGTTTTAATCAGGAAGGGATGCTGTATTTTGTCAAATGCTTTTTCTGCATCAATTGAGAGGATCATATGATTCTATAGAAACAGGGACCTTACAGACAGTACAATGGCACTAAATTCATATCTTTCAATAGTTACTCTAAATGTGAATGGGCTGAATGCTCCCATGAAAAGAAAAAGGGTTGCAGATTGGATAAAAAAGCAGGACTCATCCATATGCTGTCTACAAGAGATTCATTTTGAATCTAAAGACACCTCCAGATTGAAAGTGGGGATGGGGAACCATCTACCATGCTAATGGACCTCAAAAGAAAGCTGGGTTACCAATACTCATATCAGACATATTAGATTTTAAACCAAAGACCATAATAAGAGATGAAGAGGGGCATTATATTGTACTTGGAGTCTTTCCAACAAGAAGTTCTAACAATTGTAAATATCTATCCCCCAACATGGGAGCAGCCAGTTATATAAACCAATTAATAGCCAAAATAAAGAAACATACTGATAATAACACACTAATAGTGGAAGACATCAACACTCCACTCACAGCAATGAACAGATCATCTAAGCAGAAGATCAATAAAGAAACAAGAGCTTTGAATAACACATTGGGCCAGATGGACTTCATAGATATAGACAGAACATTCCATCCTAAAACAACAGAATGCTCATTCTTCTTGAGTGCACATGGAATTTTCTCTAGAATAGACCACATACTGGGTCACAAATTAGGTCTCAATGAACACCAAAATGTTGAGATAATTCTCTACATATTGTTAGACCACAATGCTTTGAAACTGGAACTCAGTCACAAGAAAAAAATTGAAAGGAATTCAAACACTTGGAAGTTAAAGAGCATCCTGGTAAGGAATGATTGGGTCAATCAAGAAATTAAAGAAGAACTTAAGCAATTCAGGGAAACTAATGAGAATGAATGCACATAGATCCAAAACCTATGGGATATTGTAAAGGCAGTCCTAAGGGGGAAATAAATAGCCATTCAAGCCTCTCTCAAAAAATTAGAAAATCCAAAATGCATGAGCTAACTTTACACCTAAGGGAGCTGGAGAAAGAAGAGCAAATAAAGCCTAAACCAAGCAAGAAGAGAAATAATAAAGATTAGAGCAGAAATCAATGAAATAGAAACCCAAAAAACAGTAGAACATATCAATGAAACTAGAAGCCGGTTCTTTGAAAGAATAAGATCAATAAACCTCTGGCCAGACTTATCCAAAGGAAAAGGGAAAGGACGCAAATAAATCATGAATGAAAGGGAAGAGATCATGACTAACACCAAGGATATAGAAACAATTATTAGAAATTATTACCAGCAACTATATGCCAACAAATTAAGCAATCCGGAAGAAATGGATGCCTTTCTGGAAACTTACAAACTACTAAGACTGAAATAAAAATAAATAGACAATCTGAATAGACCAATAAATAAAGAGTAATGAAATTGAAGCAGTAATCAAAAACCTCCCAAAAACAAGAGTCCAGGGCCAGATGGCTTCCCAGTGGAATTCTCCCAAACATTTTAAGAAGAAATAATACCTATTCTAAGAAGCTGTTTCTAAAAATAGAAATAGAAGGAAAACTTCCAAACTCATTCTGTGAGGCCAGCATTATTACTCTGATCCCAAAACCAGGCAAAGATCCCATCAAAAAGGAGAATTAATGACCAATATCCCTGATGAACATGGATGCCAAAATATTCAACAGGATCCTAGCCAATAGGATCCAACAGCACATTGAAGGATTATCCATCACAACCAGGTAGAATTTATTCCTGGGATACAAGGGTGGTTCAACATTCAGAAATCAATCAACATGATACATCACATTAATAAAAAAAAAGGACAAGAACCATATGATCCTCTCAATTGATGTTGATTGTAGTAAGTGATTTTTTTAAATGTATTATTGGATTCAGTTTGCTAGTATTTTGTGGAGGATTTTTGCATCTGTGTTCATCAGGAATATTGGCTTGTAGTTCCAGAGAACAATCAACAAAACTAAAAGGCAGTCTACAGAATGGGAGAGGATATTTGCAAATGACATATCTGTTAAAGGGTTAGTATCCAAAATCTATAAAGAACTTATCAAACCCGACAACCAAAAAACAATTCATCTAGTTAAGAAATTGTCAGAAGACAAGAATATACATTTCTCCAAGGAAGATATACAGATGGCTAGCAGACACAAGAAAAGTTGTTCAACATCACTCATCATCATGGAAATACAATCAAACCACTATGAGATACGACCTCACACCTGTCAGAATGGCTAATATTAACAACACAGGTAACAGGTGTTGGTAAGGATGTGAACAAAAGGGAACCCTCTTACACCATTGGTGAGAATGCAAACTGGAAAAGAGTATGGATGTTCCTCAAACAGTTATAAACAGAAATACCATACAATTCAGCAATTAATTGCACTACCAGGTATTTAGCCAAAGGATACAAAAATACAGATTTGAAGGGGTTTGTGTACCCCCATGTTTATGGCAGAATTATCCACAACAGCCAAACTATGGAAGCAGTCCAAATGTCCATCAATACCTGATGAATGAATAAGGAAGATGTGGCATATATATATATATAATGGAATATTACTCATTCATAAAAAAGAATGAAATCTTGCCATTTGCAGCAATGTGAATCGAACTAGAGTGTATTATGCTAAGTAAAATAAGTCAGAGAAAGACAAATACATATGATTTCACTCAGATGTGGAATTTAGGAAACAGAACAGATGAACTTGTGAGAAAGGCAAAAAAATACTAGAGGAGGGGAGGAGGCAAACCGTAAGAGACACTTAAGGATAGACAACAAACTGAGGGTGGAGGGAGGTTGGGAGGGATCAGCTAAATGGGTGGTGGGTATTAAGGAGGGCACTTGTTATGATGAGCACTGGGTGTTATATGGCAGTGATGAATCACTAAATTCTACTCCTGAAAGCAACAGTGCACTATATGTTAATTAACTAGAATTTAAATAAAAATTTGGAAGAAAATAATGATAACATATTTGAATAACTTGACACAGATGAAACCTGGGAAGCATTACCTCAACCAGGCGATACATGTCAATATCAACAGTGAGAAATTACACAGATAGCATGTATCCTTGTTATGATGTGATGAAATAGCACTCTACTTTTATGATCTTCCTCCCAAAAGCTACAAACCCAATTTTATTGTGACAAAAATGTAAGGGAAATTCCAGTAGAGGGACATTCTACAAAATACTTGACAAGTATCCTCAAAACTGTCAAGGTCATCAAAAATAAGAAGTGTCAGCAACTTTTACATCCAAAAGTAGCCTAAGGAGATATGACAAATAAATGCAGTATAGTGTCTTGTATTATCATGGAGCAAAGATATTAGGTAAAACTTAAATCTGAATAAACTAAGACTTATATAAACAATAAGTAGAATGAATGAATGAATGAATGAATGAATGAATGAATAAATAAATAAATAAATAAATAAATAAATAAATAAATTTGGTAGAATTTACCTGTGAAGCCATCTGATTCTAGACGTTTTTGGGGGGTAGTTTTTTGATTACTGGTTCATTTTCTTTGCTGGTTATCCAACTGTTCAAGTTTTCTGTTTCTTCCTATTTCAGTTTTGGTAGTGTATATGTTTCTCTGAATTTATCCATTTCTTCTAGGCTGTCCAATTTGTTGGATACAGTTTTTCATAATATTCTCTTATAATTGTTTGTATTTCTGAGGCATTGGTTGCTATTTCTCCTCTCTCATTTGTGATTTTTATTTTAGTCCTTTCTCTTTTCTTCTTGGTATGTCTAGCAAGAGGTTTATCAATTTTATTAATTTTTTCAAAAAACTAGCTCCTCGTTTCATTGATCTGTTCTAATGGTTTTTGTATTGTTTTATTTTGTTTTTTGTTTCTGTATCATTTATTTCTGTTCTAATCTTTATTATTTCCTTCCTTCTGCTGGATTTAGGTTATGTTTGATGTTCTTTTTCTAGGTCCTTCGGTATATGGTTAGATTGCTTATTTGAGGTTTTTCTTATTTCTTTTCTTTTTTTTTTAAAGATTTTATTTACCTATTTGTCAGAGGGAGAACACAAGCAAGGGGAGAGGCAGGCATAGCCTGCAGAGGGAGAAGCAGGCTCCCCACTGAGTCAGGAGTGGGAGTCACTCCTCCCAAGTCAGGAGGCCTGATGGAGCAGTGGTTTGCCAGACTTCTGGGGGGAAAGGACCTGCTACACTGCAATGCAGGCAAGTGAGACTAGGAAGGGGGCAAGTTCCACCAGAGTTTGGGAGGTTGGGGGAGGGAGGGTTGGAGTGGGCTTGGTGTGAGCAAGTTAGTTAGTGAATGTAGGTGCTGCAATATGTAGCCCTGTGCTTATGCTGAAGAGCTGGGGAGAAAAAAATGGCCCCTGCTAGTTCCTTTGTTCCTAGAGGGGTCTCTCTGGAATGCTGCATTTCTGGCAAGCACTTTAAGATGAGCAAATAACCTTCCCACTGTATGACCCATGCACTCTTCAGACTGCTGTTTCCACACTGTATGTCTGAAGGTTGTTTGCCTGATTTCTCTCCAAGAGCAGCACAATGCCCTCCAGGGGCACACACAGAAATGGTGTGAGAAAGGATAATTGCCAAGACATTCATATAGGTAGATGACAGGTATTTACTTAAATCAATTTCAGCAGATTAAAGCTAAAAACACTAAAAAAAAAAGTGGCTTTCATTCCAGGAATGCAAAAATGATTGTGCATTTGAAAATAAATCAATATAATTTACTATGTTAATTAACTAAAAGGAAAAATAATATTGTCCTAATAAATGCAGAATAGAGTTTGATAGAACTCAACATGCATTCATGATGAAAGCTCTTTGCAAACTAGGAATAAAAGAAATCTACTTTACTTGATAAGAATACCTAAAAGGGGGGCAGAGGGTATTTCAAAATAAATAAAGTAATATTATGCTTTATTCTTTATAATAAATATTGCTAGCTTTCTATTTTGTGTTGTGCCTAGGAAAAGGATTTTCACTATAACCATTTCTATTCTTCTTACCTAGAACATTAAGTCAGGAAAAGGAACAAAAAGTATTGGATAGAAAGAAAAAAAAAACAATTCATGGAATGCAGTACATATAGAAAATCCAAAGTATTCAGAATTAAATTATAAAACTAATATGTCATTTAGCAAAGCTGCTCCATTAAAAGTATAGAAAAATTATATTTTTATATAATAGCCATGGCCAGAATATGTAATTTTAAAAGATGTCCTTTATAATATCTTCAGAAATATCATATTCATAGGAAAAAGTCAAACATAATTTTTGCAGTATCTTTATATAGAAATATATTGAGAGACTTTAAAGAAGACCTAAATAAATAAAGCTACATTCCATGGTAATGGATGAAATGATGTCAGTTCTTCCCAAAGTATAAGGTGTTTATAGAAACAATTGCAGTGGGTGTAAATGAATAAAGTAGACCTCTCATGTGCAAGAGCTCCTGAGTAAAGTATAAAATTGTCTCAAGCCACTGGTTTGGTAGAATATATCATGTGCTTGCAAATCCACATTGCCTTATGATACTCGATTCCATTACTGCATGGAAAGAATATTGAGCTAAAAAAAAAAAAGGCACAAATCTTTTGCAAGGAAGTACCAAGCAGATGTATAGTAATTGTTTAGAGAGGGAATATACCTAACTAAAAGTTTGAATTTTTTGTCTCAGTGTTTCCAATAGTATTTTTTTTATTATTTTTTTTTATTCTTTGCCCCAGGGTTACAGGTCTGTGAATCATCCGGCTTACATCTTTCACAGCATTTTCCAAAGCACAAACCCTCCCCAATGTCCATAACCCATCCACCCTTCCCTACCCTCCCACCCCCCAGTAACCCTCAGTTTGTTTTGTGAGGTTAGGAGTCTCTTATGGTTTGTCTCCAATAGTATTTTGATTACTTTGACATCAATAATGTTTTTATGCTACTGGAAAGAAAAAAGTCATGTTAGCCTATTTGAAAAGATCTGATTTACCAAAATATCATTCCATTTTGTTACTGTAACCAGATAATAAAACCAAACTGATTTATTATTAGTTTTACCTGAATCTCTAATATTTCAGAATGCCAACTACTTTCACATTCAAAAGTGAGAAATCTCTGTATAGAACCTTTAAAAAGATGGTTGAAAACTGTGTTTTCATCTCTTAGGTGCTTACCCACATGAAGGGTATAGAGGATCGGAAGGTCTAACGAAAGATATACTTTGTGGAAAGCACTGATGATATCTTGTGAATGCCAACACACTTTCATTAGAGTGAGAGGGAATTGGTCCTAAATTAAATACAAGAGAAGGGGACCTCATGTGTCAACTCCAGGAGCTCAATACATGTTCCTGGGAGCTTAGAAGTTACAGTAGGCTTGTATCTGACTTAAATCTCTGAAATCTGGTGGATAGAGTCTATGCCTGACTAGCTTCTCTAATAAGAGTGCAGATAGTGTATTTCATTTTGCAAAGAATCCCACAGAGTTTCTGAGAGTTTCGATGCCTGCATATATTCCAACAACCTGATCTGGGGCACATGTAAGAGAAAGAACTAGGGATGATCTTGTTCAAAAGGACTGCCTGGACGAACAGAGTTTCCACCATTAAGATAATAGACAAACTTGTTCCCAGGAACTGAGAAAGAAGATAAGAGGTGTTAAGTAAGAGGAAAGACAGGTCAAGGGAAAACAGGTGAGAGAGCCCAAAATGAGGATAGGGGTTTCTATAAAGAATGTATAAAAGCATCCCTTGAGAAAAAGATAATCTTCAAATCTTCAAAACCCAGGGAGTCCTAATAGCAGCTCATGACAGTGTCACTGACTCTTGCTCATTTTGACATCAGCTGTGGAAGACGTAGAGGCTGCCTAGTGCCTGAGGGAGGAAAAATCAATGTGCTAGGCTAGGACCTGGAGGCAAAGCAGGCACTCTCCCCCTCTAACACAGGCACCCAGCCTAAGACCAACCTGAGCTGACTGAGAGATGACTTTATATGGACTTGAATGCTTTGACAATTTGAAATCTTGAAACAAGACTATTTTGTGTCTTGAAATGACTTTAGAGCTGTTTATTTTCTAGGATATACCAGAAGGGTCATAACAACTACTCTTATTATCACCTGAGGAACTGGAAGAGAATTATCCAGTTGCTAATTTTACCTGTGAACCTGGTTAGGCTATGGTTCCCACTCATTTGGCCAAACACCAGCCAGATGTTGTGAAGGTGTTTTTTAGATGTGATTACCATTTAAGTCAACAAATTCCCCTCCACATATGAGTAGGCTGCATCCAATCAGTAAAAGGCCTTAAGAGCAACGACAGTCTTCCTAAAGAAGGAATTTGGCCTCAAAGCTGCAACATAGAAACCCTGCCTGAATTTTGAGCCTGCCTAGCTTGTCCTGAGGATTTCTAAGTCAATAATCCTACCTGAATTTGAGCCTGCTGGCTTTTCCTACTGCTTTTGGACTTGCCAGCTCCTATAGTCACATTAGTCAGTTTCTTAAAATAAATCTCCCTCCCCGCTTCCTTCTCTTCTCTGTCTTCCTTTTTCTCTCTCACTCTCTCTGTATATAGACATAGATGTATAAATACATACATGTATATTCTCATTTACATATAGAAGGAGTTTAAATGGACAATGGGAGAGAACAAATTAAGTTGCTTTATGATCATACCCTTCATCTTGTTTAACATTTCCATTTTAATATCATTTTATCCTAGTAAGTGCTTTTGACTGTGTGGGTACATTTAGAAATCTAGGGGCCCTTAGTTTTGGTCTGAATTTAATGTTTGTTATGTGCCCCCTCACTTTATGTTCTCATTCTGAAATAAGCCCTACTAAAACTTCTACATGTGAGCTCTAGCACTCACGTGTTTATTGATTCATTAAGAGGTCACCAGACCCCTGATTCTTTAGAGTTGTCTAGGTCTGATTTGAACAGTATATGTTCACCCAGTAGAAATACAATCATAGTTGTTAGTTTTTAGATGCTTGGTTTTAGTTCACTGGTGTGTGTGTGTGTGTGTGTGTGTGTGTGTGTGTGTGCATGCGTGTGCACGCGCATGTGCGTGTTTTCCCCCAGATAAAGCTTAATTTTGAACTATCTCCCAGTGGTGATATAAAGCTTAACTAACTTTGGTGAAATACACATTCCAACAGTAATCACTTTGTAGGCTTACATGCTCAAATTTTTTTACAGCCTGGTTGTCAAAAGAATAATTAAGCATGCAAATCTCAGATACATTCTAAGGCAACTGCATATTAAACTAGGTTAAGTATTCTGTGATTTGAAGTTATTATAGCCAAAGGTCTTTGCTCCCCATGATTTCAAGAAATAGAAGTTAGAGTGTAATTTTACGAATAGTTGAGTTTCTACCTCCTGTGCCATTGGAAATAGAGCATAATTACAATCCATTCTTATTTCTGCCTCTGATTCATTGTCTATTGGAAGGAAAAGTCTAATATTCTTCTCTCACAGTGCCTAGCACAGTGCCAGGTTCAAGTTAGCATAAATAACAGCTTTCTGATTGGATTCATTATCATGATCGTTATTCTCAGATGGGAAGAATCATATTCCTAGAGCCAAAAGAAACCTTAAGAGACCACAGAATTTAATCTCTGATTTTAGAATGATGAGGCTCTCCAGATGGCAGCTATTTACTTCATAAAAAATATGCACAAAACCTGCACAAGGAACTACTGTTCCTTGGTGGTCTATTCCATCATGTAATTCTCTTATTATTAAACAGACAATGCATTAACACCTACAGTTCTGGACACTGAAATGAAATGATGAGCAAAACAGAATCTTTGATCTCATGAAGTTACAGTCTAGTGAAATACTGACAAATAAAGCAAGAAGGAGCCTCTGAGATCATTATCTTCTCTGACCCTTTAGTTTCATAGGTCAGGAAACTTGCACTCAGAAAAGTTAAATATTTGCTCAAGACCATACAATTGGAGTTTGTGTTTTCAATTGCTCTTTGCAGTATATAGTATATATGCATTTAATTTTTCTATATTTACCTTTACCTGTGACCCTATGTAATTCATTTATTATTTCTAGTAGGTTTTTTGTAGATTCATTAGAATTTATATGATGTCATGTGCAAATAAAAAGTTTTACCTCTTCCTTCCCAATCTAGATATCTCTTTTTTTTTTTTCCCTTGCCATATTGCCTGAGTTAGAGCTTCCAGTACAGGGTTGAATGGAAGTAGCAAAGGTAAACATCTTGATTTATTCCTGATTTTAGAGAAAAAGTCTTCAGTCTTTCACCCCAGTTTTTGGTGCTAGTGGTAAGTTTTTTGGTAGATATTCTTTATAAGATTGAGGAAATTCTCTTATATTCCTAATTTTCTTAGGGTTTTTATAATATTTGTGTGTTTAATTTTATTCATTTTCTACATCTATATTCTCCTTTTTTTCCTGTTAATGTGGTGATATAACATTTATTTTTTTAATATTAAACTAACCTTGGGAGCATCTTGGTGGCTCAGTCCATTAACCATCCACTCTTTATTTGGGCTCAGGTTGTGATCTTGGGGTTGTGAGGTTGAGCCCTGCATCAGGCTCTGCACTCAGCAGGGTATCTTCTTGAGATTCTCTCTTTCCCTCTCCATCTGCCCTTCCTCATGCTCTCTCTCTCTCTCTTCTCAAATAAATAACATTTTTAAAAAACCCAAAAACCTAACCTTGCATTCCTGAGATAAATCCACTTGGTCCTGATGTATGATGATTTCTGTACATTAGATTTGGTTGAGGGTTTAATATCTAGCATTCCCTGGGGTATAACTGATTGGCCCAACACCATGTCAGGGTATTTTGATGTGCTTCTCTGCTGATGTCCTCACTGCTTCTGATGACTCTGCTTCTTGTTGGAGTAGGGCCTTCTGAGTCTCTGCCAAGTTGGTCATATTGTTCATGGTTCAAATAGTCTGTTTCTAGAAGTTAGTGTGAATATTAACCCTATTGCCAGTCTGCCAGACTCTCAACTCACATTTCCTAACAAAGGAAACCAAGTGTCTAAAATTTGTTGCTCTGCATGCCAATGCTCAGAGAAAGGAGGCAAGAAAACACTTCTAAGTAGAGATAATAAAATTTCTCTATTATCTACCTTGTCTATATATACTCAGCTTTTTCCCCTCACAATGCTCCAAAGCCAGAAAACTTTCTTCTTCCTTATAAATTAAACAGTGAGTATTCTCTCTTTATATCCATCAATCCTACATAATCCTATAACCACGTAGACACTTCCATTAGGGTTTGATATTTATCTTTCTAGACTTTTTTCTATTCTTAAAACATCTATCTACATCTCCATCTAATCCATCCATCTTCCTATTTATAGTTGCATACATTTGCAGTTGATCTTTGAAATCAGAAATGAGATGGCACATCTCAATTTGTTTGGCAAATTGCTTATTTGTATTTTTTAATGTAAAAATACTATTTGATTACCTTTCCAAGTGAACCCATAATTTGCTTTTAAGCCTCTCCAATATATATACTGTCAAGCAATAATTGCCTGAAAACATCAATATTTAGCTCTTGTTTTTGCTTGTATCAATAATTTGTTCCTTTTCATTGTTGAGTGATATTCCATTATATGTATATACAACAAATTGTTGATCCATTTACCAGTTGACAGACATTTGGGTTCTTTGAATATTCTGGCTAATATAAATGAAGTTGCTATAAACATTTATATACATATCTGTTTTCGGTGGACATATATTTGTGTTTCACTTAGGTACTTGCCTTGAAGCATAAGTACTCAGCTGTATGGTAAGTATACTTTATAATGAATTGTTAAGCATTTCACCAAAGCAATTATACTAGTATAATACCAGCAACATATGAGAGTTCCAATTACTCCATATTTTCAGTTGTACTTAGTATTGCCAATCTCTTGAATTTCTTCTATTTAACTGGTATACAGCATTATGTTACTGTGATTTTAATTTCATTTCCCTGATGACGCACTATTTTGTGATCATAGACTATGAATGTGTATTATTTAGAATTTTATCTAGGAGATTATTGGAAGCTGTTTCTTTTTTTAAGATTTTCATTTGCTTCTGCCAATTAGCTTGGGGTTCTATTGATTTCAACCACTTTTAACTTTCCACTTGGTGCTTCTCAAGTAGAACAGGTAGTATAAATTCAAGCCACAAAATGACCAAATAAAACATCTCAGGGAACATGTTTTCCCTCTTCCATTACCACCAATGTCAAGTCAGGCAAGTGTCTTCCTGTGAAGTAAGTTGATTTCTTGTTCACAAATGATCCATTTAGATTTTCAGCTTTATACAGAGGCCTATTACATTCCCTATCTTTCATAAGTCCTAGCTTTCAGATGCCTTCTCTGGTAGTTTGACCATCAAAACAGAAGCACAGGTTAACCAGTATTTAGGAATTTCCCTCAGAGCAGAAGCTGTGCCCAATTCTTTGTATCTCCAGAGTTCTATTTGCAGTCTTTTTCAAAGTCTTTCTGATATTTTTTAAATCACGTTAGTTATTCATTTAAAAGAAAATTTTTAGAAAAGGTGTTTTAAATAAGATAATCATTCAGCTTATCTGATTCATCACATTTTCATTAGGATTTATAAAAGTATATATTAATATATCATCATTGTTTCTACTATTATTTATTTATTGTTAGATTATTTTTACTATTTTAATATTTTAGTATTACTATTTTAATATAATTTTATAATATATTATAATAGTATACTTATACTATACAATATAATACATAATATACTATATAATTTACTATATAATATACTATACTGTATGCTGTATAATATTATAATTATAGTAATATAATTACTATATAGTAACTACAAATGTTTTTTCTACCTCTACCAAATTTTACTATCACACAATTCATTATGGAATTATTACTTGAAGTTCTAAAACTGAAATGTGAAATTTTCTGAAGCCAACATCATGACAAGAGGTATGGGGCGTGGGTAGGGGACAGAAGAGTGGACAAGTTTCTTCCATGATTGGTGTTCTGTTGATATTTTTTAATTTATTTTACTTGTTAAAGATAACTTTGTGTTTGGGTATAAAAATAATCTACTAGAATGACTAATTTATTTTTTCCAAACAGACCAACACTAAGAAATTTGAGACAAAATATTTTAATGCTTTCTCTTAAGAAAGTAAATTTATACCACACCTATAGTAGAGACTTACAAATAAAAATTGATAGATAAGAAGGTAATCATCACAGTATTAGTGTGAATATTACAACAGGGGTGATACATTAGCTTTCCGAGGGCTGCCATAACAAATCACTACAAGCTGAGTGGCTTAAAATAACACTAATTTATTCTCTCACAATTCTGGAATTTAGAAGTCCAAACTTAAGGTGTCAGCAGGGCTTGTGATCCCTCCAAATGCTCCAGGGAAAAATCTTTCCCTCCCTCTTCTAGTTTCTTATGAAGATAATTGTCAGTGAATTTAGGGTTCATGCATATAATCTAGGATGATCTCATCTCAGAATCTTAATTTAGTTACATCTGTAAAGGCCTTTCTGCCAACTAGGATCGCATATATGGGTTCTGGGTGTTAGGACATGGACATACATTTCAGGGAGCCAACCATTTAACCCACTACAAGCGATATAATTAAGTTCCCTATAATCTTCATAGTCAAACTAATACAATTTATTAAAACAAGGATGAAAATCAAGCCTTACAATTATTATAGTCCCCAGGTTGAGGATTGTGTACAAAAGTTATGACAGTAAATTTCTTACAGTTAAAATCCAGAACATCAAGACCCTGTTTTTCTAAAAGCTAATGTGTCTACACACATACTCAATCTTGTAATGCCAAGATACAGAATATGCAGAAATATAGCTTAAATAGAATGTTCTCTCTTCTTTTTATATACATTCTCCTTAATTTTTCATTGCTTTTGATTGTACTTATCTTTATCATAGCTGATTTATTATATTTATAATAAAAAATAAAGACTATCCTAGACTTTATGTTCTAAGAGGCAACTGGGTTGACAATCTCCTTTTCTTCCCAAGGCTTTTTATTGAATAAAAT
This sequence comes from Ailurus styani, assembly GCA_002007465.1. Taxonomy (NCBI): domain Eukaryota; kingdom Metazoa; phylum Chordata; class Mammalia; order Carnivora; family Ailuridae; genus Ailurus; species Ailurus styani. Next base: position 174,010 of record LNAC01001014.1, on the reverse strand, counting down.
TGTGACATCTGTCCTATGGCTTTAATTAATATTTTAAACAAGCTTGAACAAAATTTTTAAGGCTTTAGATTTTTACTTTGACGAAAGTTCATTTTTGATCATTTAAATTCTATTAGAGAACTCTATTTCAACCACATATTCAAGTTTTTCTGCAAAAAAGAGAGAACAAAGTAATCATTTATAATTCTTTTATTTTCCTCTGTATCTGTGGATATTTCCCCATTATCACTGCTATTGTGAGGTATTTGTATTGTTTTTCTCTTGTGTTTTCAATTGGTTAGCCAATGATTTATGTAAATTCATTAATTTTCACAAAATATTCTTTAAAAATGTTATTGCTTTTTCTTTACAATTTATTTCTGCTTTTGTTTTAGTTTTATTCTTCTGAGTTTATTTGGTTTTTCATTTTAACTTATTTTGAATAGCTATAGGTGACTAGTGGCTACTATTTTTGACAGTGCAGCTTAAACGAAAGCAACATTGTCATAGCATTAATGGGTTGTCTTGTGAGGGTCTCCAAGGAATGAGGGCATAATAAACATATCCATGGTGTGTGAAGGAAGAATAGTGGTTATTCTGTAGAAAATTTATAGTGATTAGAAGGTGGCATAATAGGGTTTCTGGTATTTTGTAATGTTTGTTTATTGATCTATATACTGTTACATGAGTTGTTTACATTGTAAAAACTCCTTGTATTTGCCTCTTAATTTGTGCATTTTTCAATAAGATTACACTAAAAAAGAAATTATATTATGACTAAGTGGAGGGTTTTTTAAGGCATGCAAGCTTAGCTCAATATTAGTAATGTATCATAAAATTTTGACAGTTGTTGGGATGCCTGGGACATTTGGTCACTTAAGCGTCTGCCTTCAATTCAGCATGATCTCAGGATCTCAGGATCCAGTCCCGCATTGGGGTCCCTGCTTAGAGGGGAGCCTGTCTCTCCCTCTGTCTGCCGCTTGCCCTGATTGTGCATACTTGCTCACTTTCCCATCCTCTCCCTCTCACTCTCTTTCTCTGACAAATAAATAAATAATCTCTAAATTTTTTTTTAATTTTTGACAGTTGTCATTTGACAAAAATGCAACACGCATCTTTGACAAAAATATATAAAAAATATTAATTGATGAATCCTTTCTTAATATGTACTGCCTTTCAAAAGCCAACTTCTTTCTAGTAGGGAAATATTAAAGACACTCTCACCAAATAAACATGCCAAATGTATTCATCATCTGCACTATTATATAATAATGAACTGAAGATATGAGCTAATTAGGCAAAAAAATTAGAAATTGGGATTGTAATCAAAGAGTCAAAAATCTCTACTATAATATCTAGAAAAGCCCTAAGAGTCAAATTAAAACCACTGCAAACAATAAATGGATTAAATAAAATGGCAATATAGAAAACTAACATTCAAAAATTAATAACTTCATATATGTAAACGAAAGTTAGAAAATAAAAAGGAAGAAAAGATTTCTCTTAAAATAAGAAAAGATAAAATAATCTAAGCATAAATATACAAAACTATATTGACAGAAACTTAAAAATGTCATCAGATGCTGTGCTGGGAAACTGGTCTACAGTCACGGAGTGGAATTCGGTAATATCTAGTAAGAGTTCACATCCTTTTACCCTTTGACCCAGCAATCACACTTCTAGAAAACTATCCCCAAAGAACTGGCAAAGATATTAAATGGCCTATGTATATAGGTCACTATCTTTTCATAATCCCCCAAACCAACTTGTTTTCTAACAAAGCTAGAATTGTTTCTTAGAGTCAGGTCCTTTCTGAGAGCTTGACTAAGCTATTACTTTAATTTGGTTATCAGAGATTTTTAAACAATTTCAAAAACTCACCAACTGAAATGAATCCATATAACACTACAATTTGTATAGATTGTTCTTTCCAGGGGCAGATACAGATCTGTTATACCTCCAGGAGTTGTTTAACTTGGATCTTTATGGAAACAACAAAAAGAATTTATTAGAAATGACTGATAATTAATAATGGAAATAAAATAAATTGACCTTACTGTGAAAAAAATTATAAATGCTCAATGTTCTTACATTAATTTTAATTTCTTTATCTTTAAGGAAATGGTAGAAACTTTTAGCTAACAGAGCTAACTCTCTGCTCCTATGTTCTCTATAATCCTCATCCTTTTTTTAAAAATTTTAATGTCCGATGATTTACTCTTTGTGTGCCATTCCATCCTTACCCTAGGCTGTTGTTTTTTTGAATACTAACTCTTTGTGTAAGAGCCCTTATGGCTATTTCAAACAGTCTTTCAGTGTAAATGCTCAAAGTTCACTTCAAAATACCCAGAGTTTTCCTATAAAGATTTGCTGTCTCAAAAAAAAAAAAAAAAAGATTTGCTGTCTCCAATGCTCTGCAAAATGTCAGTGGTTAATAAGTAATGTGAACAGTTGCTACATTATGTTTTAGCTATTACACCAGGATTGATTAGAATTCTAATGTAAGGTGCTCAACCAAAGTGAGTTGAGAAATCTAAAAATGAGTTTGCAAAATATTAAAGAATAAAAAAATTGGAGAATGGATATGAAATAGAAAGATCTGAGAAGTTTCTTTGGTGTAGGTTGGTCAGAACTAGCAAATGAAAATACAAGATGCCCAATTACATTTGAGTGGCAAATAAACAACAAATACTTTTGTGGTCTTGATATGTCCCAAATACTTGCATGGAACATACCTATGCTAAAAATGCATTTGTTGTTTACCCTGAAATTCAAATGTAACTGGGCATCCTGCATTTGATCTGGTAACACGACTGAAGAGAGCACACACCCTGGCTTTAAGTTCTGCCACCGACTCACCCAGAGGGAAAGGGTGCTGTCTATTTTATTTAAGGTCTAAAATGAGGAGCATCTAAAGGATCAAATGGAAAGCTGTTGAGAAAGTAGCAGACAACAACAGACTGGTTGACATCAGCCCAGGAAATCAAGAGGGCAAGGGAAACCAGCAAGCTGCTTTGACAGCAAAGAAATAATTGTTTTGAAGTCTGTCTCCACTCCCAGAACTTATCAAAGTAAAGGATGAATGAGTATTTCTGTGAACCTGATGTGGGCCAAATGGGAGAGAATCTAAGACCACCACAGCTTCGGTATCAACAGGGTGAGCCTTAGAAAGGCAAATCATCTGAAAACCTGGGCTAAAGAGGAGCAAGACCAGAGGGAGAGAATGCATTGCCAAGTACCCAAAAACCCCAGGCAAAGAGGGGCACACAGATGCCTCCAAGAAATGGAGAAAAGCACCCACAAGACAAAGAGGCATGTTTAGACATTACCAGGATCAAGAAGTGTGAAGGTAACATGCTATTTATCAAGTACGTTTCTCTTCCTCTTTCTTCCTCCCTTCTTGTGCTTCAACCCTGGAAGGGTCTGCAACAATAGGAGAGGAATAAAGTAATTAAGAAAGAAACCTCCACATAATCTTTCCCGTTGACAGGGGGCATGGATGGGCCGGTGGGAAGTTTATGGAGAGGTCTGACTTTTGAATGAAGACTGAAGTATTTATTATAATTTTGTAATTTATATGTTATAATATATAATATCCATATTATATAATATGTAACAATATAAATGTATATTATATAGCTATAATCATTTATACGGTCAGGGATTTTTAGGTTACTGAATTAATACTGTGTCCAATACTTTTATTATTAAAGAATGATCAGAAAATGCACAAAGGTCTCCAGGGTTCAGTTGCAGGAGATAAATCTTAGCCAACTACACAAATTGTTAAGGGAATGTGAGAGACAAAAAGAAAGGTATTTTGATTACACACTAGGAGTTGTGTTTGCTCCAAGTACTAGTTATTACTGTTACTGTTCTTAATCTATAAATAGCTTTTGTTACCATTTTCTTGACACTGAAGCTTTGTTCCTCAAAGTGTCCTCTGTTTCCTGTTCTGTAGTGCTCCAAGATGATGGGGTAGGGAGAATTTATTCTACTCCCTTTTTGATGGGGAGATTAGAGAAACTTTCTGACTTGCGTGAGATACCAAAACTGTTATTTTTCCCTCACTTACTTATGACAGCTCCCTTCCTTGATCAAATAAACTCTATCCAGAACTTGCCCTCTGGGCCCTCTTTTCCACTAGGCCTCAACCTTGGCCTATAAAGACTTGAACAAACACTAACACACTTTCTAACAGCTTAAGACTGCATTCTCAGAATGACCCTTGCTCCTCTTGAAATGACCACCTGAGAAAACTCAAGGCTGCTAAAAGAATTTACTGTTTCAGCCAACTCCTGAAGGTAGAGCCCCTGTTTCCCAGGCTCTGTGGGACGATAGGAGCCTAATGTGCAGTCAAATGCTCTATCCCTGAGCTATACCCCCAATAGGAGCCTAACGTGAATCAGTACCAGTTGGCAAACACAGGTGGGTTTCATATAGACCAGCCCCTTCCTGCTTTTTGTCATTTTTCACTTCCTGACTCTGCTGAGCCCCTGCTTACTCCCTCCTTTTTTTTTTTTAAATTAATCATCATCATCCCTTTAAAACACCCACTCACCTCTGTACAAATTGAGTTCAGTTCACACTGGACCCTTTTCCCTATTGCGAAAGTATATTACTGATTAAAATCTGTCCTTACCACTCTACCTAGTGTCTGGCTTTGTTTATCTTTGATACTTTTGACACCATAAAATATTTTTGTGTATTTACACTAGAACAGAATAGAATTTTACAGTTGATCCAGTCTGTTACAAACAAGTGTTTTTGAAAAACTTTTCTGGGAAAATGTTACTAAATTTATAAGAGAAAAAAAAATCCCTTTCAAAGACATTTATTAAATAAAATCTAAACCCTATTTTTTCACTTTTTAAATCAAGTTTTTAATATTAATTCCAGTATAGGTAACATGCAGAATTATACTAGTTTTAGGTGTACAGTATAGTAATTGAACAATTCTATACATTGCTCAGTGTTCATCATGTTAAGTGCATCCTTGAATCCCCATCACCTATTTCACTCATACCCCAACCCCTGTCCACTCTGGTAATGATCAGTTTTGGTTTCTCTATGGTTAAGAGACTGTTTCTTATAAGCTCTGTTTTTAAATTGAGGAACTTTTCAGGGGCCTCTAATGTACGAGTGGGTTTTGTGAATCAAACTTCCAAATGAAGATTTGGAGTGCAGCATTTTCTTAACACATATGACCACAGAACCCTGTGTTTTTAGAACACCAATCCCCAAACATACCAGAACTAAATTTCTAAGGAAAATGCTTTTTTGAAAATACTGGCTGAAGCATTTCAAATCCACCATCTGCTAATTACACTTAAACCTTCTTAGTCTTGCAAGTTATGGAAATAATAAATCATGGTCAGTTTTCTGTGTGAAATTTTTACCATCTTATCAGACTCATCTCAGTGTACTTGTTAAAAATGCAAATTACTGGGCCACGCCCCAGGTCTGTTGAATTGGTATCACTGGGAACTCCAATGGGAGGTGGCATATGGAATCAGAATTCTGACAGTATCCCATGTTGGATTCTTATCGACGCTAAAGCTCAAGAAATCAGTGAGGAATATTATCTCTGGCTGCTCTTTCAGAATCCACTACTAAATCATTCCCCAAAGTTTGCAATTTCTTTGGAGTCTCTATTTTCCTTCCTAAACATTAAGCTGAAGGAAGAAGTAAAAAGCTACTTAGAATCTTTCTACATGGAGAGAAAAAGTTCAGTGATTAATTATTCCCACTCAGTAGGTGCAAACTTTCCACTGTGCTCTGAAACAAGAAACATTTCTTCCTCTCAAGTGATATTTCCAGGGGTGTTTGCTGGCTGTGTTACTTGAAAACTAAATATAGTGACACCCTCCAGCCACTTAAAAATTTGTAACGATTACTAACTGACTCTGTAAGCAGTAGTAGTAAAAACTTATTTTTTTAAAAAATATAAAAATCTTCTTTAATCATGCTTTTAAATTTTAGATTTAAGTTGACTTTATTCAGTATCCCTGGATTTAGAGAAAGATCAATCCAACCACTTTAATTTTTTAAATCTGGAGTTTGGTTTCTACAACCTTTCCAAGTCAGATGGGTGTTCTTTAGTACCTTCTTTTATTTTTGTGAAACCTCTCAAGTCTAATCTTTTTTCTCAGTATAGAAAATCATATACGTATTAACTATGTAGATACAAATGAAACCTCTTCGAACATCTTTTGAAATCTTCTATTTCTATACTTTGCAAAATATTCTATTCCCCATTAGGGATATGGGCTATTTAAGAAAATGCTTCTTGAGGTTCTAGAACAGTGGTACTTAGGACATGAAACTGAAAAAACAGTCAATTTGAGGAGAACAGTTTTATGTGTAGCTCTGGTTTTTTAAACAACTGATAAAAGATGAAGAAAAACAAAAGGAAGCTGAGTAGAGAAGTGCCTTCTTCTCTATGTGAAGAACCTAACAATGGTATATAAATCAGTAGTTCTCAAACTTGAATGTGCATCAGAATTCCCTGAAAAGCTTATTAACACACATTCCTGGGCCCATCCCTGGGGTTTCTGATTCAGCAGATTTGGGATAGGGCCTGGGATTTGACGTCTCTAACAAATTCGATGGTGATCTGATGTTGCTGGTCCAGGGACCACACATAATGCTTCCAAATGCACAGACACTTTCTATCTCTTCCAAGTGAACTGAAGGAAGGAAAGAACATGGGAAAGAAGATAAAACCCACAAGGAAACACGTGATCAGCATCTTGAAAAGTTGGCTGTCACAAATTTAATTCCTCAGAGGCATTATCTGTTGTGGCTCATTTTCAAGCAGAGTCATGGATTCAGTCTTCCTGGAGGGAATTTTTTTATTATTATTATTAATAGGATACTATAACAAAGAAATAGTAAAGGATTGGTGAGGAAAGTAGCAGAAGTTATTTAAAAGTTGCTCTGAAACATGATTTTAAATGTGTTGGTAATATATGTGTTCTCTAATATTAAAAAACTGTTTATATTAATAATGGATGGAAACCACTTGTTGAAAGATCTGTGGAATGTTGAACAAAAATACTTATCCAAATTATATTCTATATTTTGTAGGGCAATCTCTGGGTTAATTTTTTGGAAGATGTATCCCATACATTTTATGGGTTACAACTCTAAGCCCCAAATTGCTAAGTAACAACAGACATCAACAAACTATTTTTAAAAATTTTATTACAAGTTAATGTATATTTCTTCTAAAATCCCTCTCAAATACAACATGAAATGATAAATCCTTTCTTATGCACCCCTCAGCCCAAATCCTCTGCTCTCACCCAGTGTTGATGGTTTTAGCAGCTTTCTATAAAATAGGCCCTACCTTGCTGAGTTCCTCACTTGGTAGCTGATATGTCAGGTTTCTTTTCACCTTGCTTCTGGGTCTAAGTAGTATTCTCTCTCTGTATTTGAATTATTCATCTCTGAATTTGAAAAATTCATCTAGGACTTTAACACTCAAAAAGAGTTAAATTCTGAACATTAAGGTATAATGAAAGAGCCTACAGGATAATTTAAATACACCATTAACTGGCTAATACGACAAGAAATTCCAATCAACCTTTATCAGTTGCATCTCTCTTCAATGACCCTTCAACCCACTTTCCTTTAAACTACTTTGAGCTGTAGAACTACTTTGCAAATTCTCCGGAGGAATGTAAATGGCTTGCATTTTCAGTCACCCCCTGACAATTTTCATTCACTATTTAACAGGCAATTATCTGACCATCCAGAGTTACAAATAACTCTCCAGGAGAATGGAGTGTCCTTTGAGTTCGGTGAAGAGGTTCGAATCCATATGCCTATAATATCCTTGATTTTAGTCCTGTACTTCTCTTTTCTCCTTCAAGCCTCTTCACCCAGCTTTCTCTCCTGATCTTCTGAGTATGACAAATATATTAACAGTACAACATCACCCAAGAATTGTTAACTCATAAGTTGTTTGAGAAATGTATCAAAAACTTTGGATCTCTAAGTCATCACTTAATAAAGTTATGTATGCTGTACCTTATAACCATGGAATGAATTTAAAATGAGTTTTAAAACCNGATCTCTAAGTCATCACTTAATAAAGTTATGTATGCTGTACCTTATAACCATGGAATGAATTCCTTTTGCTTATGAAGGATAACATAGTAAAACTTACTTTCTTAATATTTAATTCAATTAACCAAATATTTACTAAACCCCTTTACTTTTCTAGATCTCTTTTAGAAGCAAACATCCTGGGTGCCTGGGTGGCTCAGTGGGTTAAAGTCTCTGCCTTCAGCTCAGGTCATGATCTCAGGGTCCTGGGATCGAGCAGGGAGCCTGTTTCCTCCTCTCTGTCTGCCTCTCAGCCTACTTGTGATCTCTCTCTCCCTCTCTGTCAAATAAATAAATAAAATCTTAAAAAAAAAAAAGCAAGCATCCTACAAAGGTAAATAAGATGGCAACTTTAAATACATAAAATTAAAAGGGAAAATGGGAATACTCATATTCATGATGGAAATTATATTATGATTGTTATGATTAAAGTCTAAGAGAGGTTTGGACAATGTACATGGGAGGATAATGAAAGGGGTACCAGAAAGAAATAATTTCTTTTTTTAAGATTTATTTATTTATTTGAGAAAGAGAGAACTTGTACATGCATGCAAGTAGGGAGAGGGGCAGAGGGAGTGGAGACCAGAAAGACTACCTGCTAAGTGGGAAGCCCAATGCAGGACCCTATCCCAGGCCCCTGAGATCATAACCTGAGCTGAAATCAAGAGTCGGTTGCCTAACTGACTGAGCCGCCCAGGCACTCCAGAAAGAAATAATATCTAAATAGTTTCTTCATGTTCCATTTAACTATGGTTAGCCACAACTAAATCAGTACATTTGGCTTATTCTTTTAATTGAAAGTTTTTCTGATAATTAACTAAGAACGAAAGAAGAAAAATACATCAAGTAACTACTAACTTATTCGTCTTCTGTTATATGTAATTATATACATGTTATTATATAATCTTTTGAATAGCCAAAATAGTTTTACAGAATGTGTATTATTTATGTCAACTCTTGCGGTTTTTGTCTATGCCCTGATTTATCCCATAACTACTTTTCTCTCTGATTTACTTAAGGGATAAGGATTACAACCTTGTTGTTTATCTATATACCCGTAAACCTATGATAGAGTAAAATGTGGGAATCCAGGGAGAATTTCGTGGATGACAGATTAATAAAGAGATACAAGAACAGTTAAGAAAGCAACAACAACAAAACTCTGTATCAGAAACTGTATGGAAGGAAGCCTGCTCATTTCTGTTTTTTAGGACACAGGACTCAACCCACTGCCTGCTTCTTTCCTTTCCCCAGAATCAATCAATCATTTTCAATCTCTTCTCTCTCTTTCACATGCACACATATTCTATTGCTATACCACCTCTAGCCCCACCCGCAGACTGACTCACATTTATTAAAAAGTGCTAAGGAAAGTTTTCTTCAAAATTTGAATTCTGAAATTTGAATGCAGCTGCTAGGTGATAGTCTAAGGAATATAGGGACTCTTTTATGTAAGAATGAAAATAAAAATGGTTGAATTTAAATGGAATTTTTAAATTTCCCCCAAATCTACATAAAAAATAACAGATTTCTAACTTTTAAAAACTCCCATTAATTCTTGAATTCAGTTGGTGCTATTTTGTGTATTAACCTAGTTCTTTATCTGTCATCAAATTACTTTTGCCATCCCAGTGTTGTAATTTCTCATCCTGCTTTTTACCTTCCTCTTCTCTATGATCCTGAGATATACTTTGACTTGGTCCTTGGGGGGTATCCTGAATGAGTTAAATTTAACTCCTCATTGCTATTCCATGATTTGCCCAATGAAAATAAATTAGCACCAATTCTCTTCTACTTTTATCATTAGGCTGAGTTTTTATTTTTGTAAGCCAGCCAGTACTAACTCTTTATAGTATATTGAGTGCTTTTTGTCAGTGAGAGTGGCATCAGAGACACTGGGAAATTTTATAAGAAGTAATAAATAGCAGACTTGTAAAAAAAAAAAAAGAGCTGTTTCTACTTTTAACTTATATAGCTCATCTGTTGTATTCTAATTAGGTGTCTGAGGATTTAAAGTACAATATCAGGATTTAAATGACGAAGCATTTTTGGTTTTGTAAGTCTCTAAAAGCCCTACAAATTCTTTCCCAAACTGTTTCTTAGTTGATATAGCCTATCATATTTCATTAATGTATTCCATTCTGATGCTAATGAGTCAGTTGATTAGAAGCCCCATTCTCAAACAGAGTTGCATTATGACCTTCCTGGGCCTTAAGCACTTTGCCCTGTGGGCCCCTTTCTCCAACAAAGCCCAAATATGCATATATGTCATATATACATTATTACACACATGTGTAAAATTAAAATATGCTTTATATATGTTAAAATATATTTTATGATTGTTTTGCTATAAAGATAATAACAATCCAGTCTGTGTTAAAAATTTAAACATTTTCTTCAACTCTTAGTTCATTTTTTTCCTTCTGATTAAAAAAAAAAGTAAAATACTTTCATAGGCCTCCCAAAGTATGGTGTGCCCTAGGCACTGTGCCTACTGTGCTGTGCTTACTGGGTATGTCAGATCTGCTCCCAGGAATCTCCAGGGCTCTTTCCTTAAATCTTATAAGTCTGCTTCATTGACACCTACCTTGACCACATTATTTAAACTATACTTTCCCCTTGCCCCAAGGCTTCCCATCCTTCTTGTTTGTTTGTTTTCCCTATTACATGGCACCTTGTATTGTACCAAATCCTAATATTGATTTGTTACTTATGTTTGTCTCCCCCAACTAGAATGTAAGCTCCTTGAGGTCACTGATGTCTCCCCTCTTCCCTGAGCAGTGCATGGCTTTGAGTAAGGAGTCAATAGTTCTCTTTTATGAAACAAGGAGGTAGTGAGTCTTTGACTCTTTTTCCTTTGTGTTCTTAAAAATTCTATTTTATTTTTTGATGGCCCTAGAAGGTAAGGGAGGAATGTTTTCCAATACCAATGGTCAAATGTTTAATATGGGAGTGATTTTAAAGGATGAACTAAAAATCAGCTACTGCTTTAAAAACTTAACAAATAATAAAAACGTCTTATCAGTTGTCAGTCTTGATGCCTCTCTCCAAGATTCTCATAATTTCAAATTTTCTCTGAAAGGCTACAGTTATACTTGAAGGTACCAGGCCCTTTTCAGAATGTAAGTATAGTTGTAGCCAAATCCAAGCCATAATAACATCAGAATATTTAAAAAACAGAAGTAAATATGAATATGCTCATTTACTGTTACCTTGGTGAGGGGAAGAAAGAAGAAAAAAGATGAGGAAAACTATATTTTTCAGACCTATTATGCGCTGGGCACTGTTAGCCTCTTTATATATAATTTCTTGAATTTTCAAAACAATACTGTGAAATAGGCATTAGTATGCCTAGCCTAAAACAGACAAGTATGTTCAGATTCTATTCTACATTATAGAATTTGCCTGAGAACACACAATTGGAAAAGATGAGCTGGGATCTAAACCAATATCTATTGGGCTTCGCAGCTTGAGTACTTTCAATTACATCTTGTCACAAAGAGCATTATAAGTCCTGTTTAAAAAAAAAATGGAAAGGATCTTGGAGAAAATGAGAGCTGTGGAAGGACTGCTAAGTTTAAAATATCATTGTGTATGATAGGGACCTTTTATCACTCATTCCTAGAGCAAAGAATAACATAGCAAATGGTTACAAACTAATGTGACAACCTGACTGGATACTGTCAGTGGAATTTTCAGTTTATTTTATGGAAAAAAATCCCTGTTCACCAATTTTATCATGAAACTTCCTTTATTATTCCTATTGATGAGATATGACTCAAATCGGGTCTGACTGATATTGGCTTCAGTGTATTGAGACAAACCTCCTGCTATTAACTTATTTCTCTTAAACATATTTGTATCATCTGTCCCTGTGTAGATAACCAGTCTTCATGTAAAGAAAGACAGTGGATTATCTGAAATCATCACATCTCAATTGATTACAACTATATCCATTAGGGCCAGAAATTGGGTATTTCCCCAAACTTTTTTTTTTTTTTTTTTTT
>LNAC01001014.1:70103-161534 GCA_002007465.1 Ailurus styani | reverse complement strand
GATCATGACCTGAGCCGAAAGCAGAGGCATTAACCCACTGAGCCACCCAGGCGCCCCTGAAAGAGTTTTAAAATGAGTTTTAAAACCATGCTAGGGGCACCTGGGTGGCTCAGTGGGTTAAAGCCTCTGCTTTCGGCTCAGGTCATGNNCATCAGGCTCCCTGCTCAGCAAGGAGCCTGCTTCCTCCTCTCTGCCTGCCTCTCTTCCTACTTGTGATCTCTCTCTGTGTGTCAAATAAATAAATAAAATCTAAAAAAATATAGATAAATAAATAAATAAAAGAATCACACACACATACCCTTTGAATTTGTTTTGGTGAATTGCCCATTTAAACCTTCTGCACAGTTTTCAATTAAATGTTTTCCCCATTATCTCTTTATAGAACATCTTTTTATGTTTGCTGCAATAACTCATTTTCAATCATATGTGTTGTCAATATTCTGCCTAGTCTTATTTTTAATGGTATCTGGTATCTGTTATATATAAATATATTTGTAATTAGAATGAAATTTGTATTATGTATTCTTTGGCATTAAATATTTATTAAATTTAAATATATTATGCATTGTACATTCATTTCCTTTATGGTTTATGAAATTCCCACCTTGCCTAAGGATGTCTCTTATAGAAAGTCATATAAAATCTTCCTACACATTCTCATACTGTTTTTAGTACTTACACAACCAATTGTATCAAATGTATACTTTTGTGTAAAATGAAAAGTGAACTAGCTGTTTTCTTCCAGATAAACAACCATCATGCCAGCACTATATTCATTTTTTTAAAAATCCTGATGAACTAAAATTGTAAACTTTGATCATTTCACATAATTCTGGCTTATATTTCTTGTTCTTCTAACCTATATGCCTATCCCAGTGCTTGATTGCAGCTTCATCGTAATTTTTAACAGCCGGAAAGCAAGCTCCTCTTCAGTATTCCTCATTTTTATTGTTTTTATTATTCTCAGAGCTTCATTCCATCATCTACACTTTAAAATATTTTCATCTCATTCCCCAAACAAAACAAACAAAACAAAAAGCATTAAGATTCATGGTGGGATTGTATTGCATTTAACCATATTATCTTATTTCATATTTGTTTATATTTAATAAGTTTCTTTATATTGGCTCTATGTCTTTTCAGTAAATGCATTTCTAAACAATTAAAAGACTAGTAATTCCATTTTCCATTTCTGTGTACTGGTAATAAAGAGAAAAGCTATTACATTTTCTATATTTATGTTATATTTATAAAATCATGTTTTTTTAATCTTTATTTTATGCTATATTCATGCAAGTTTAAAGCATGATAGGTACCATTCCTTATCCATCGGACTGATGAAAGTTTTAAGTAATGGTAACATTATCTAGAACATTTAGTTCTAGTGAGTACTTAAGGGAACAGGGACTCCTGTGTATTGCTGGGAGCCTTATGAATTACTGAAGAAGTTTGAACTTTAGTTACCAAAATTGTTCTGGCTTTAGTTATAAAAATTAAAAACTACATTTATGGGATGCTATTGTTATTATTTTGCTGAAAGTCCAAACTAGTTGAATAAAGCAAATTAAATAAGTAAATAAATGGCATAAAAGTTTAAAAATTAAAAATTAATTAAAGTTAAAATTAAAACTGTCTTGATTTATAATGGAATAATTGTTTACATAGAAAATCATAAGGAATTTACAAAAATATACCAAAACTAGTAAGTGTATTTAGCAATATCACATGATATACAGAATACACAGAATATAAACAGCAATTAGGTATTGACAATCTAAAATTTAAAATTGACAATTTAAAATTTTTATTGGCATAAAAATATATCAAATGGCAAGAAATAAATGTAATCAGTGATGTGCAAAACTACATAGTAAACTACAAAATATTGCCAAGGAAAATGTAAAAGTGGCACCTGGGTGCTCCGTGGGTTAAAGCCTCTGCCTTTGGCTCAGGTCATGATCTCAGGGTCCTAGGATCAAGGCCCCCATCAGGCTCCCTGCTCAGCAGGGACCCTGCTTCCTCCTCTCTCTCTCTCTGCCTGCCTCTCTGCCTACTTGTGATCCCTCTCTCTCTGTCAAATAAATAAATAAATAAATCTTTAAAAAAGGAAAAAAAAAGGAAAATATAAAAGATTTAAATAAATGGAGAGATATGCCTTCGTGGATTGGAGAACTCACTATTTTCTTTTTTAAATGCCCATTCTCCCCACCTTGGTCCATAAAATGAGTGTAGTCCTAGTCAAAACTCAATAGGCTATTTATATAAATGCACAAACTGATTCTGAAATTTATATAAAAATACAAAGGACCTAGAATAGACAAAACATACTTGAAAAAGAACAACAAAGTTGGAAACCTTATATTAGATGATTTCAATACTTAGGATAAACTGAAGATAATCAAGATTATCTTGATTATATTGATTGTATTGTATTGATTGTATTTTGGTAAGGGCCAACAAATAATAGAACTAAATAAAGAGTCCAGAGTATATCCACACATATATTATCAAGTGATTTTTTTTTTACAGCAGCACTGAGAGAATTCAACAGGCAAAGGAGAATCTTTTCAAGAAATGGTTCTTGAACAACTCAGTTGATATAATGGAAAAATAAGAACCTCAACCCTTACCTCACATGATACATAAAATTAACTTGGAATGAATCATAAAGGTAAATATAGACACTACAGAACTTCCAGAAGAGAACACAGGAAGAGTCTTCATGACCTGTGGTAGGTAAAGATTTCTTTTAAATAAGCCATAAGATGCATGAAACAGAAAAGAAAAGCTAAAGTCCAAAAATTTGGACATTATCAAAATTAATTAAACATTAATTTTGAAAGTCATCATTTAAAAATAAATAAGTCACAAACAGGGAGAAAATAATTGCAAAAACTACCTAACAAAGGACGTATATTTAGAATATATATTTAAATATATATATATATATATATATATATATATATATACACACACACACATACAATCATACATGATTGCTCAGGGGGTGGATTAAATCAAAAAAGCATGATAAAATTTGTAATGTTCTCAGTTTTGTGTGGTAGTTATATACCTATAAAAATGGGTTTGTGTGGTAGTTATATACCCATAAAAATGTCAAAATGTAAAAACGGAAATTTATGATCTATACACTTTAGATCCATGTATTTATTGCATATAAGTTACATTTAAATTTAAGAACAACAAAAATAATAAGAAAAAAG
Source organism: Ailurus styani (assembly GCA_002007465.1). Taxonomy (NCBI): domain Eukaryota; kingdom Metazoa; phylum Chordata; class Mammalia; order Carnivora; family Ailuridae; genus Ailurus; species Ailurus styani. Next base: position 158,310 of record LNAC01001014.1, on the reverse strand, counting down.
GAAATCTGTATTCCACCCACACATAAATTTGGTATGTAAGTTCCTTTTGCTGCCACTGTCTCAATAGAGGGCTTGGAATGGTGTGATACAGAAATATGCTTTGCATGCCATCTCAGTGCTATCCATGAGTCTCAAACTCTTTTGGTAAATCATTTTATTTTATTTACGTCAACTATGCTTTGCTCTTTGTTTCATGTTCTGAGTTGAGCCATTTTAGAAACTGCTATGGCAGGAATTATGAGATCTTGATAATTATGTTATAATTATTTCATCAAACAAACTTTAATGAAGAGTTGAGCTTCACCTGCAGACACTGCTTTAAATGCTCTGCACATGGGACTCAGGAAATATCTTGTATCTGACCTCTTGGACAGGTGTTAAGACAACTGAGAAGATTCCAATCAAATCTATTCCTGAATAGAGACAGGGGGTGGGAAAATGTACTTCAAAACAACTTACCTATTTTTGGTAAAAGGGTCACTGGAAAGCTAAATGGCTGACCCTGTTTAATTCATTTCTTTGCTCCTTGATTTCCTCAAAACAACTACATTACTCTGGGGGAAAAGTGTGTGGTAGTAAACTACAAGGTTAGATTTACTTCTCTTACAAGAGATGGGCCATTCTGTAAATCATATTCAATGTATAGAATTCCAAGTGGAGTGGCTTGTCATTTCTTCTCTGGAATCCCATAGATTGTCATCTGGAGGAACATTCAGAGCAGTAAAAGTGGCTCCTTCTGATTTAGAAATGTAGAGCCTTTAGAATTTATTTCCTGCAACCAGTGTTTTATCATATTGGCATTCCACACACTTGCAGTGTCCTGCCGAGCAGTGACTTAACACAGCCCAGGAGCTGGATTAGATCATACATTTAGATTCATCCCAACACAACAATTCATATGTAGTTTTCCCAAATGAAACATCAGCAAAAAATCAGTTCAGAAATAAACTGAGTAAATCTCTGGAATTGAGATTGATGCCCTAGATCTCAAATTATCCTGATAGCAAATATCCTGTATACAGCAGTTGGAATTCAAGGATTTCTAAAACAGTTGACTGATTTAAGATATTGCTGTAAGGCTGAATTGTCAGTTTGTGGTGGATTACAAATACTCATGATCAAAAAAATTATTTAGGAACAGCACTATGTAAAGAGCAAAAAGTCCCAATAGGTTGCAATTCCTAACTTTTGAGATGCTCATAGCAACTGAGATGTATTCTGCAGTGTATAACCAACAAAATCTATCTGGACCTTATGTCTGGCTCTTTCTTGGCGGAAGTGTTATAATTCTCCTTTAAGAGACTTGACAACTATTAACACTAACAAAATAGAAAAGCTTTACACCATCACATTGAGTTCACTAAGTCTCTTTCTCTAAGTAAGTTACCTGACACGAGAAAATACATATAGGGTCCTCTTTATATTATTGAGTGAATAAATGAATGAAGTAGTTAATCCATACTATATAGTTTAGTAGTTAATTGTATACTGCTTTTTATGATTTTCTAGTGGTTTGTTATATGCTTGTTTCATTTCCCGCAGATTTAATTTTAATCTTCTAGAGGACATTTTTTTTTTCTGAACACATCTGTAATTTTTTGTGGATAGCATAATGCTATGGCCATACCTGGTGCTTAGGAAATAATTGATTAATTACACATTGTTGTCAGCATCAAAAGATCTTTGAGCAGTTTTATGGCTTCCTTAATCTCTTCATTGAGCTGAGTCACTAAGCATTTAGTTTGTTCTGCACTTAGGCTCTGTCTTTACAGTTTCTAACTATTCCTTTATTCTGGTAATGAACTTCCTCCATCCCTATTCCTCTTGAAATCCCAGTCCTGCATTTGAAAATAGGTGGTTTATTCTTGAGCTTTATTCCAGGGTTCTCATCTCCCTCAACCCATCCTCTCCCTCACCTACCCTGCAGAACAGAGGTAAATTTTTACTTCAGTTCAAACAGCCTTTCATTTCTCGCCAACAATATTCCAGGCATTGTGCTAAGCACAGGCGATCAGAAGAAGACATGGCTCCTCTACTCAGAGATTTTGCAGTCTGGTGAAAGACAAATACCATTTTCAGAGAGAAATTACAGAAGCATGTCCATGCTATTGTAACAACACATTCTACATACTTTAGCCTAGTGCAAGGATACATTCTGTAGCAAGGAACCTAGAGTGGATGTGATTTCAGTAATTTTGCAAGAGTAAGACTAATGAAGTCTCTTTCTCAAGCAAAGAGATTGTTCAGATCTACAAACATGCAGAGTTTAGAGGTGATGGTGGGTGCATAGGCCAGAGGAAAGGACTGCAAAGGTTAGCAAATTAAGGAGGAGAATCAGAAGTAAATATAAGATGTGCAAATTTGGGGATGGAATGAGAAAGACAGCAAGACAGAACCATAGTGCAAAAAGTTTTGGAATCAATAAGTGTTAGATGTTTCTGGGTAAGTAAGTTCAACATATAGAGACTATCGCCATTGCTGGTTGCCATGATGTGGGTGGAAGGGCCAGGTGAGCAGAAAGGACAATGAATAAGGTGGACACAAGTTGCACGTAGGGCTAGAAACTATCTTTAAGAACAGGACTTTGGAACTTCAGACAGGATCCTTTCTACTATGTAGCATTTATATACTTTCATGTATCCAGTCATGCTTAGAATACCTATGGAATAAATTTCATACAATTTTATTTGAGGGTGAATTACACATTTAAAAATGAATCATTTTGAATTATTTATGAAGCACTAAGTTACTTGCCTCCAATATCTGATGATGTTAAAACAGAGATTCAATAGATTAACACGATAGAATTTGGAAGCTATGGGCCTGGATCTACCTGCCTTGGTATCAGTTAACTTTTTTTCCCTGCCATTCTTTACATTTACTTACTTTTAAATTTTTAATTGAAGTATAGTTGACATGTAATATTATGTTAGTTTCAGGTATACAACATAGTGATTTGACCATTCTATACATTACAAAATTCTTGCCACAATAAGTATAGTTACCATCTGTCACCATGCAAATTATTACAATATTATTGAATATAATTGATTATATTCCCTATGTTATACTTTTCATTGCTGTGACTTATTTATTTTGTAACTGCAAGTTTTTATCTCTTTATACCCTTCATTATTTTGCCTATTTTCCTACTCACCTCCCCTCTGGTAGCCACCAGTTTGTCCTATATATTTATGAGTCTGTTTCTGTTTTCTGTTTTTTTTTTTTAATGTTGGTTGCTTGCTTTGCTTTTTAGATTCCACATGTAAGTGAAATCGTACACTAATTGTCTTTCTATGTCTGACTTATTTCACTTAGCATAATACCCTCTAGGTCCATCCATGTTGTTGCAAAAGGCAAGATTTCATTCATTGTAGCTGAGAAATATTCCCCTGTGTGTGTGTGTGTGTGTGTGTGTGTGTGTGTGTATCTTCCTTATCTACTCATCTGTTGATGGACACTTAGGTTGCTTTCATAACTTGGCTACTGTAAATAATGCTGCCATAATCATAGGGGTGCATACATATTTCTGAATTAGTGTTTTTATTTTTGGGGTGTATATACCCAGAAATAAAATTACTGGATCATATGGTACTTTTATTCTTAGTTTTGTGAAGAAACTCCATACCATTTTCCTGAGTGGCTGGACCAATTTAAATTCCCACCAACAGTGCACAAGATTTTCCTTTTCTTACATCTTTGCCAACACTTGTTATTTTTATCTTTTTGATACTGCTATTCTGACTTGGATGAGGTGATATTATGGTTTTGATTTGCATTTCCCCGATGATTAGTGATGTTGAACATCTTTTATGTGTCTATTAGCCATCTGTATGTCTTCTTTGGAGAAATGTCTATTCAGGTTTTCTGCCATATTTTCATAAAATTATTTGTTTCTTTGTCTGTTTTTTGGTATTGCAAAATGGGGCTGGTAATAGTCTGTCATAGAGTTGTCATCAAAATTTAAAAAGCATATGTTTATGTAAAGCCATGAGAACGATGGTACATTGGAAGTGTTCAATGAATGCTCATCATTGTTATGATCATTATTTTCCGGAATGGATGGACACAGCTGATAAGTACAACTGAGATTTTGGGAACCAGAGAACCAGACAAAGAAGGCCATTTCTCCAAGATAGTGATGGAAATAAAGCTTATTTCTTACATGTGTTTACCTGTACTGTGAGAGAGTGAGGCCTAACCAAATAGTTGGTTAGATAAAGAACTACCTCCAATAAATATGAAACTAAATCTCAGTGCAGTAGATGTATTTAGAAGATACTCTAAGGAAGTTTATTTTATTGCCTGCCATCTCAAAATTCATAGGTAACCATTTAAATATATATAATATATAGATTCATGTTATTTTGTCCCATGGAGAATTAGAAAATTTAATAACACTCCTTTTGCTTAAATTGAGGCATTTTTTTGAGCTTAAATTGAGCATTTTTTTGATTCTCACAACTTTGAAAAGACCAAAGCTAAATTCTATGGGAAGATCAACAAAGGAAGGCTTAGCCAAATCCCTTAGATTCTGTGATAGAAGCAATGTGAAACCATATAAGAAGTGTCATAATAAATGACTTGTTTCCTTGAGTTGAATTCAAAAGAGAATCCTGAGTGAGAAGAATAGTAACAAAAAGCATAAAAAACATCACAGCTCTATAAAGTTAAAATGGTCCTTTTAATAGAGATGAATACAGCATTATTTATGAAACTCTGAGAGCACTGGAATTAGATGGTCAGGATTGAGGTAGATTTGGCACAAAATGACTTTTGACACATGTCATGTATTATTTGCCAGAAAACTACTGCATGCATTAATATGAAAGGCATAGTCACTTGATTAACTGAAGCCAATTGGTCAGTACATATAGTAAAATTAGTTCAGATGTTTTGGGGTATGTATAAAGAGAAGATGACAGTGAGAAACTCAAACAGCTGCCTCCCAAACAGAGATATTGTCTGAAATGAGGTGAGAGTGGGGGAAGACGAGAAGTGAGAGATGAGAGACAAGTTCTCAAGAACATGAATCCAAAATTGATAGGCCATGCACCACTCTCACTAGCTCAGATAACAGTTCATCTCTTAGCAACCTTGTATGACTACTGCTAGTTTTTCTTGTTCTACCAGTAAAATAAAGGACTATCCCATCTGTCTTTACCTCAGAAAAATTCAGTGATGATTAAACGAGAGGAGAGAAGGAAAGTGCTTGAGGCACTAAGAAGAAAGAATTCTATTAGAAAGAATCTAATCTGTAATCATTTTTTACTCTTTGAGATGGATTTATTCTCCTTATATTCCTGCTCTGGACTTATTTGTACAAGCCTCATTTGGACCCATAAACCTTATGGTTTTTCATGTGGACAATTCAGTGCTTTGTTCTCACCTTGTGAAGCCTCTGAAAGTGGTCTCCACATCCCAGTCTAAAAAATTGATTTGATTATTCTCTGTCTTTTCCTACAACCTCATGTCTCCCCTGGGACAGCTTACCATACAAATGAAATATGAAATAAGCCTACAGTTTTTATAGTGACAGAGCCAAAGCCTTTTCTGTTATCATTTGTGTAGTCCATGGGGAAATATCAGAATGGGGATTGATTCTGGCAAAGAGATAGTCCACAGAGGTGGTTGAGTTTAATAAATCTCTGCTATAAAAGACTCATATTTAAGTTCCAGCAAATCTCAGAGCTCATTCCACCAGGGCTATCTAATCTCTTGCCTCCTCAGTTACAAATTAAATTTCTCTTTGTCACTATTTCTTTGGAGTCTATTTCAAATGAGATAGAAGATGAAGGTCTTCCATCAGCCCATTCTCTGCATTATAGAAAGCCGAGTCCCTTAAGCTAATTACTTTGATATGTGTTCCAGAGGAAGTGATGAGTTGGTAATAAATATAACTTAGCTTGGGCAATGCTACCTTTTGAGGATCATGAAAATTCTGTCATTCATTGCTTTTGCTTCCCAGACTTCTTAAGAGAATTAATTTTACTCATAGGGTTCAAGGAAGAAATACAAAAATAGATTAAGCAGTTCTTTTGGCAAATGATGCCTTAGATCTAAATGAAGTTGGTTCCAATATAATACAATAGACTGATGGTTCTAAAAATAATCTGCTAGCCATTATTTCTCTATATCTATCCACTAACATTTATATATGCAGAAAAACATAAACATGCATCGTTATATATAATATATAGTATTTATATACATTCTATACTATATATTTATATTTTTATACAAGTATATAAATATTCGTGAATATACATGTGCACATATATGTTTAAGATTTAAAAGATGATAAATTATCCCATGTATGAAATTAAACTTTCTTGGTCTTGATTCTCACAACTTTGAAAAGACCAATTTGGACTAGGTGAACTTTTAGTTCTTAAATTTTATAAGTAACTTCTGGACAATACTTTGTTACATTATTATATTTGTTATGTATGATGGTTATGTTAGCTCTCAAACAAATGAATCTAGAGTACACCAAACATCATAGCAACTGCCTCATAAAACTTTTCTCTGGGATGCGGAAAGGAAAATAAACAGGTCTATTTGAATTGAGCTTAAGACCTCTCCTACTGCGTCTTGTTTGTTTTGTGTTATTGTAATTAGGTGTGTAAATCACCTAGTAGATTATGATTTATTATGGGGAGAGAATCCAATCTTCTTCATTTGTGAGTCCAAAAGCGAGAATTCGCACACAGTTGGCATCCATCAACCGTTTATAGCCAAATTGTTAAAACAGCTTAGATGAGTTCTCAATCATGACTAGGTTGGCTTTTATTAATAGCATCCTCACTGGACCATTCTAACTCCTACACATGCCTATATCTCTCCATGTGAGCAGTACTCTTCTTGTCTCCTGCATTAATATTGGGTGGCATGGGGCAGGAGCCCCACTCACCTCAAATGAACTATTGGAATGAATTTATATTTATGGTGTTTGATTTAATAACAATGCACCTGAGGCCTTAGGCTTTGTATGTATACATAATTCATACATATTTTCAGCATTTTAAACTCTACCTGGGGTTTACTTTTAAAAGTCACATTGATTTTGATTTAAAACCTTAAAGATAAGCAGGACCAAGCTGCTAGGTTGTTTTTACTAATATTTCAATCTTTACCACCAGTTAGAATGGTAATGATGACAAAGCCCTTGCTGGGCCTTATGCTCACAGTTCCAATAAAGGTCTTCATGAGAGTTGGGTTCTAAGAGTAATCAAGCCATTGAGGTGGCAGTTGAGCCAGATACCTTTGGTTTTCTTTATAATTTGGAAATAAATAGATGTTCTTTGAAAGGATTAGGAATTTACTCCCACTCACTAATTTGGAAAATCCATCCCAATGACTAGTCTAACACTTTCAGTGAGTACTGAACATAGTATCATGAATAAAATTTTATTACTTACTGCCAGAAAGAGCTGTCAGAAGGCAGAGAGTCCAGGAACACAATGTCTTCTACTTTGCTCCCCAAATTGTTCTTCTCAGCAGCTGGAAAGCAAATGACATGTTATTGGTGTGTTCTGTTCTCACTGTAGAGATATTCAAAAAAGGAAAAAAAAACCTAGAATAGGAGGAGGGAACTGCTCTTACCATTGTCTAATATGTCTTTGTTTTGAGCCTCAGTTTATTATATGTGGAGTGAGGATGATCTCTAAGACCCATTTCTGCTCTGTTTTTCCCCTAAGATTTTATTTATTTATTTATTTATTTATTTATTTATTTATTTATTTGAGAGATAGAGAGAGCATACGTAGGGGGAGGGGCAGAAGGAGAGGGAGAGAATCTCAAGCAGCTCCTCTCTCAAGTAGACTCCTCAATGAGTCTGGGGAGCCCAGTGTGGGACCAGTCACTGGCTGGAGTGGGGTCAATCTCAGGACTCTGAGATCATGACCTGAGCCAAAATCAAGAGTTGGATGCTTAACCACTTGAGCAACCCAGGAACCCCCCACCCTTTTCCCTTGTAGTTCCTAATTAAGTCTGCAAAGGAATGGACTGGACACCATTCTTACAAGGGAATTCCTGGGAAGTGGCTTTTCAAGTGTAGATTCACATTTCAGCCCACAGGCAAAAGCTTGCAGGGTAGTTTGCCTTAGGCTAATTGCTCCTTTAAATGCTCTTTAGCACTCCTTGGTTAGCTGAAGGGAACTTTACATTCAACAGATGACTTTGGGGAGTAGATCTGACTGTGGGGAGTAGATCCCCTTGGGATAGAGAGATATGTGTATATTCTGCATATCATGTGAGCTTAGCTACTTCCTAGCTTTACTGGTAATGATGTGTTTGTGGGGTGGCGGGTGGTTGTATACCCCAAGCACATACCCTGTACTATCCTTAGGGATACTATCCCTGTATTGGGATAGTAAAGGGAGAGTTTTTGTTTTGATGACTTCATCCACATGCCCAATACTCTTATACCCAGGCCTGTCTCCTAGCACTTTCTGATGATATTTTAACTGGGCATGTCCAAGAAGCTCTTTTTCTTCCTTCCCACACCTTTTTCTCCTTCTAAGTTCCAGTCACACTCATGTGCACCACCATCCAATCAGTTGCATAAGGGAAAATGTGTCACTCTAACACATTGTTCTTCTTTGGTACCTGAATCCTAGGCATCCAGTACCTTCAATTTTACCTCTGTCTCTCAAATCTGAAGGCTCCTTACATCTTTGCATACACCACATTCACACACCTACCATTGGGCCTCACTGGGATTACTCTCACATTTTCTGGGCACTCCACTCCAGATTATTCTCCATACTGCATCTAGAGGGAGCTTTTTAACACTAGGACAGCTCTGATAAAAGTCTCTAAAGATTTCTTATTATTAGGATAAGAAGACAATTTCTAACATGGCCCACAAGGCTCTACACAATTTGGCCCAGGCCAAGCTCTTCAGATTCATCTTGCACCCCTCATCCTGACTCCCCATCAGTGTATCGGCCAAAGCGGGCTCAAGTGAGCTTCTGAGTTATGCCTTGTTTCCTTCTTGTTTCCTTCCACTTCAGAGACTCAGTGGTTGCCTCCTTGTCACAATGATCTCTCCCATATCTTTGCCTGGTTAATTTTTACTTGTTTTTCATGTTACAACTCCAATGTCACTTCCTTGAAGCCTGATGTTGTGGAGTGAATGTCAGTGTGCACCCAGAATTCATATAAGGAAGTCCTAACTCTCAATGTAACAGTAGCAGCAACTGGGGTCTTTGGGAAGTAATTTAGGTTTATATGAGGTCATGAGGTATTAGTGTCTTTACAAGAAAAAGAAGAGGCCAGAGCTTCCTCTCTTGGCCATGTGATAACACAGCCAGAAGGCAGCCATCTGCAAGTCAGGAGGAAGGCCCTCATGAATAACCAAATCTGTAGGCTCCTTGGTTGTGGACAGCCTCCAGAACTGTGAGAAATAAATGTCTGTTGTTTAGCAGACCCAGTATACATGGAATTTTGTCATAACAGCCTGAATTGACTAAAATACCTTCCTTAAGCCCCCTGGTTAGACTATATGTACCTATTTTGTTTTCTCATGGCTTTTTTGTGGAGTTTCTTTTTTTTTTTTAAGTTTCTTTTATTTTTATTTATTTGACACAGAGAGAGAGAAAGATTACAAATAGGCAGAGAGGCAGGCAGAGAGAGAGGAGAGAGGAGGAAGCAGGCTCCCCACTGAGCAGAGCACCCCCCGATGCACGCCTAGATCCCAGGACCCTGAGATCATGACCTGAGCTGAAGGCAGAGGCTTTAACCCACTGAGCCACCCAGGCACCCTGGAGTTTCTTCATAACACATATCACAGTTGATACCTTACATGACTACTTAGTCAATGACTCCTTCCTCTAAGGTCAAGAACTAGAGGTTGTCCTTGTTCATTGTCATAACATCTAGCAAAATGCCCAGCTCATAGTCAGTAAATGCCTACTGAATGAATTTTAAGAAGTTCTAGGTAAATCAGTTAATTCATTAGATATTTAGAGTGAAAATGTCTGTTTCCATAGATGATTCTCAATTGTGAGAAATAGGCTTGCTAAAAAACTCTAAGCACATATAAGAGCCTATTAATATTACTCCATTTTTAAAATCTTTTAAGGAAATAGGTATTTCCCTTTCACCTCAAAAGAGGAGAATGTTCTCAAAATAGTTAAGAGAACAGCTCAATTTGGATATAACCAAAGTGATTCTAAAACTTGGGTTTTTTTCTTTAATGACATAAAAAAATAAAATTCTTAGTTTAATCCATAAGCATCTTCTACAGTTATTCATTTCAAGGGTGAAGAAATCTAGAAACCATGTCCTGCTGGAAAGTGGCTTAAGCAAATAGAGACAAGAGGATTAATAAAAGGTATGAGGCAGCCTTTAAATGTTTATTAATGCTCTAGGATAGAGGAGGCAGCAGTTTTGTTTGAACAAAAGGCAAAACTAAAACTAATGAGTAAAAATTATATAAATCCAGGTTTCATTTTAATTAAAAAAGAGCTTTTTAACATCATACAATACATGCTCAGATGAAATGGGCCATTTCCTGGCCAAATCAGAGATGCTGTAAGAAAGATTCTTACATTGAGGGCGCCTGGGTGACTCCGTCGTTTAAACATCAGCCTTTGGCTCAGGCCATGATCCCAGGGTCCAGGAATCAAGCCCCACATCCAACTCTCTGCTCAGCGGGGAGCCTGCTTCTCCTCTCCCTCTGCCTGCCACTCTGCCTACTTGTGCTCTCTATCAAATAAATAAAATCTTAAAAAAAAAAAAAGATTCTCATATCTATTTTTGCACTATCAACATAAAGACTCCTCCCTTGCTTAGGATTGGAGAAGGTACAATAGCTATCTAGAGCTCTGCTTGATACCTAAATTGTTATCCTCCTATAATTCCAAATTTGCTTGAAGATCTCTGCTTCATTGATAAAATTTGGTTTCTATATAGATTGAATCCATGTCTGTGGGAATAGCCAACTCGAATGTCCTTCAAAAAAAGAAAATGCAAGTTAAAAAAAATTAAAAAGAAACTTTTTTTCAGCTCAATTTAAGGAACATGAGTAACAGTAAAATGCATGACATTTTAGGAAAAAACTGTTAATTGTACAAATGTTGTACAATTGTTAATTGTAATAACAATTGTTAATATTTCAAATGTGCGTTATATTTCCTATCTAGGTATTTTTCCAATATTAGATTATGGTGAAACAATTTATAGACAGGTTAGCTTGCTGTTTTTAATGAGCTGGGTGTGCTCTCTAATGGAATTGCTAAATTGGTGCTAAATTGTAGCTTGGGAACTTATTATTGTGAGATTCTATCTTTGTTAGTTTTCTTCAACATGGTGAAGAGACTTGAATTGGCTTCAGGTAGAATAGTGAATAGTAATTGTTAGTTTTTGAATTATCCTATATCATTGACTTAGTTTAACTTTTATCAGATGTTTAGTCTGTGCAGGATGTAAAGACTCCTTTACTTTGTATTTTTATTATTGAGTCTAAATTATCCCAACATTGTGAGTCATATTGATGGCCTTAATTGCAGATGCTTTATCTTTTAGTTTGTGGTAGAACTTAGTTACAAACTTAGTATTAATATTAAGTTCTATCACAGTTTGAATTTTTCTTTACATCATAGGGGACTCCTCTGAGCCCCAACCATCTGCTTAGCGGCATGCTGAAATTCAGTTGAGTTTCCTCTTCACTTCAATGGAATGGAAGGGAACTTTATGTGGTCCACCTAAAGACCAAAGGAGGAATCTCCTCAGTAGCATACCTGGGTTGGCTAGGTATTCCTTAATTTGGAAAACTCACCATATCTTTGAAAATTTGGGGCATTTTACAGTAGCCACATCTTTACTTCATGGTGGTGGCATCTCCACTACGGCTCTCTCTGCTACCTGATGCTGGCATTAATGTGGACCCTTCATCATCCACTGTCTATGCTGCTTGGGGCACACCTGAGGATGCCCTGGAGGATGTTCTAGTCCTCTGACCACAAACTCATTAACAGAGACTTTAACCATGGGTCTTAAGGTCCCTGTGCATGATGGCAGCTTCTACAGGCATGTTGAAGAAGTCACCTGCTTAAGGGATTCTCCAGTTGCAGAAACTTTCTAAATACAGATCTATTTTTTTCAGGCTTAACCGTTAACACATATATTACTCCCCAGCCCTTTTGACACATCTTTGTCAGAGTGACTTGTTCTATCTCATCCAAACTCTTCCTTAAGCAGACCCGAATTTAGAAGCTGTCTATTTCTTCCCCAGTGATAAGGATTAAGGATAGGAGAAATAGTGCATTTTCCCCATGTATGGTTAGAAGAAATTATTTTTTAAATAATTATTTTTGGTACATTTTTTTGTATATTTTATTTTATTTTTTTATTAAAGATTTTTTTTTAATTTATTTCTTTCACAGAGGGAGAGAGATCACAAGGAGGCAGAGAGGCAGGCAGAGAGAGACGGGGAAGCAGGCTCCCCGCCAAGCAGGGAGCCCGATGCGGGCCTTGATCCCAGGACCCTGAGATCATGACCTGAGCCGAAAGCAGAGGCTTTAACCCACTGAGCCACCCAGGCACCCATTTTTTGTATATTTTAAAAAGTCATCCTACTTCATTTAGGATATGCTTCTAAGTCTTATTTACTCATTCATGTATGCAAATTAGCCACTTGGTCAGGTATAGTCCTGCACTTTAGTTTATGCTCTTAATTGGATTCAACATTTCTTAAAAACAAGGATTGCATCTAATACATCACGGTGTCAGTCCTCAAAGTTAGTACAGGGTCTTGCACATTGCAGATTCAATAAACACTAATTGAATTAATGAATTATTTGTCCACAAGGATCCTTGTCTTCTTTCTTCTAGGCTTTAGTTTGACCCCATAGTACTGAATAGAGGGCAAGACTGTTAGTGTAACTGGGACTTACATAGAATGCAAGGAATTACTGCCTACACCAGTGGAGTGCACATGTGTGTGCATGTGCCTGTGTATGTGTGTATGTGTGTTTGTCCCAAATGGTTAAGTGCACGAATGAGTATGTAAAAATCGTTAAACATATTTAGAGGATATTAAATTAATTACTAGATCTTCTATGTCCCTTCTACCTTCCACTTAGCTGAACTCAATGGAGTTATCCAAGTGTTAAGTGTATCTGCTGGATTAGAAGAATTTAGTCCAATAGTTATAATGTACTGGGTAAGTATTTAACCAATGTTCTGGATTGGAGTGGTGATGATTCTATTCACCAATCTATGTCCAAATTTGAATGTAGGGACTTTCGTCCACAACAATCAAAGGTCCTTAGTCCTACCTCTGTTTTTCTTGTGTTTATTGCTCTTATGAGACATTGGGTCTAAGTCTAAGAGTTTATATAGATGTGTATGTGGGTGTTGGGGGAAGGTAATCTACAAAAAGTCTGATGGAATCCTGGGAGCCTTGGGTACTTAACTTGCAATGAAGTATATAAAATCAGTGAGTTATACTGCTTAAATTTACACAAGGTTTTATGTCAATCCTGTCTCAATATGTCTGTTAGGTCTCTCATAGAGAAAGAGCTCTGCTCCAGATTGCAGTGCAAAGGATAGATGGTGCACCTGCATGAAAACCAAGACTGCTGCATACAGAGACTCAGCTTCCTTTGGCAGAAACAATACCTCTCATATTGTCCCTTTATTGAGCTGTGCTTCACTCTTGTCCTCATGGCCCTCATGCACAGACCTTCTCTCAAGGATGTAGCCAAACCACCCACTCATATCTCTTCTTCCAATTCCCTTTGACATGTCCTGTTCATCAGATTAAATCTCTTCATCTCTCTCTCTCTCTCTCTCTCTCTCTCTCTCTCTCTGCATATTCCTCATTTCCAAGCTCTCCTTCAACTTTAAAGCCCAACTCAGAAAACCTGGGCATAACCCCTTTAACTTGTATGTTCTTTTGGAAACAAATGCAGGGAAGATTAAGCTATATTCTTTTTACTTTCTCCTTTTAACCAACTATAGGAGAGGGGAAATCCTACTTGAGATAATATCTCGAAAATATGATCTGTCCGTAAATATTGGAAATACACATTTTTCCCTATGGCCCACATTACTCTTTAGTAATTAAATACCTTTCACTGGATAAACTACATTATGTGGAATTACATTGTGCCTTCCAGGAAGCCCAAGATTCTCCTACCCCATCCCCACCACCAATATTTGTATAATCAGAAAGTCCTCACGGTCCCACTGGAAGGCATAATATGGTGGTGGAGCATAAATAAAATTCACTACAGGTGTCCATGCTATAATCGCATTGTATACCAGCTATGCTCCTCTTCATATGCCCTCATCAAGAGTAAGAAAAGGGGAGCTTCCATCTGATGTGGCAGCATTCAAAAGCCATATGACCAGGAACTACTCAGTTAGTTTTTCAGCTGAGTGAAACAAAAAGTCCGATGCTAAGGAGCATAATCATAATCCATGTGTGTGTTTGTGGTTCCAGAAACTGCTTTTTGATGTAGACAAAAGTAATTTACTCACTATAGCTGCTAATGCACAAGGGAAAAAGTCAAGTTTCATAAAAGAAAGCAACTTTGAAATGTATACTCATATAATGATAGTTTTCTCATTTTGAGGAAAAGATGGGCACCTTTTGTGAAGAAGGTAGATTTGGAAGACGCCAATCAGCATAATGGAAAAAAATTCTCCTAGATAATTTCAGGAAAAAGCAGTTACTCAGATGGAAGCTTCTTTTGCTATTTTTCTGTTTTTCTTTCTTCTTTTTTAGTGATCTCTCTTTCCTTCTCTTTTCTATTTTTTACTTCTTTTGTTCTATTATATCCTTATCCTTTCCTCCTTTAGCTTCTGTGTTTTCCTCCTCTCCCCACACTGCCCCTGCCTCTCTACCTTCTGCTGCTAATCCTTAACCTAAACACACATCACTAGGATTCAATTCCAGAGACCACTGGTCAGCTTGGTAATTCACTACTATCCTTCCTTACCCATACTTTTGATAACTCACCTCTATTCATCCATATGCTCTAACTTTTTAAATCATTGTCTTGGAATTAATGGTTAATTTTATGAAATTGTTGGCAACATGTTAGATGCTAAAGAATGCATCTATTTCTGGAATATCGAGAACTGTTTTCCAGAGAATGTGACTCATTTTAATCTGCTGTGTTACTGCATTACAGAATTTTTATGAGAACAGTAGAGGATACACAGGACATGTTCAATGGCACTCACCTGAAACACCACATTTTATTAATAGCAGGACTTTGTGAATCTCAACGGATGTTAATTGAATCCATTTGTCTGTCCCACAGCCAATCAGGTGGCCAATGGCCGAAGCAGCACTCATTATTTGATCTGCATATCAGATATGCATGTGGACAGGCTGACAAGAGAGTATACTTCCACCCATATGGACACATTTCACAAGTGAGTTTCTCAGCTATTCACAATCCCAAGCACAAAAGAATGTGCTCCTAGTACGTGTCCATCTGACAGCTATTGGAAGGCAAACAGGTTATAGTCATTCCTCCCAGAAGTTTACAGTTGAACTATAAAGACTAAAATAGTCCCTGTAAAAGAGAGAAATATATACAAGCATTATAGTGTACTTAGCTAAAGGATGTGGTGGAGATGGCTGCTGCTAGCATAGTCTGTATCCAGACAAAAGAGAGATTTCTTGGGACTGACATTTATCTCTTTTGTACACAAAGAGAATTTTAGTTGGTATGTTCATTTTAAGTTTTTAATAAACACATTTTGAAATCCTAAATAGATTAATTGATTTTATATTTTGTAAATGATCATGGCTTACATTTATATTGTTTGTTATACAATTGCATTAGATTCTCACAATTCCTGGGTTCAAAAGAGAAGGTATTATTGCCTCCATTCCACAAATGAGGAAACATAATTGATTGATTTGTCCCAATACAAGGCTTTACTTGATAGAAAACCAAACCAAAAGCCAGACTTTCTGACCCATAAACTGAGAAAAAAAAATGTGTTTCTCCATAATGACAGGCTATGAGATGAGTGTCCTCACTGGGAAACTGAGGCTACATGCACACATATGCCTTGAGCATAAGAGTGTGTGCAATGAGATCTAGTTAAATTTAAATTCTTTTAAAAGTTAATAACAGAAGACAAGTTAATATACAGGTGTTACTTAAAAACATTGGGGGTAATCCGTCATTCACCAAATATAGAGGCACAAAAAGATTTCATCTATCTATGCTAAATTTTGACTCACTCACTTACCAGGAAATGAAAAAAAATGTGGTAAATATAAAATATAGATCTTAAAAATCAATGCAAACAAAAACCCTACCTAAATTAAAATACTTCTGAAAACATAGACTGTTGATTGACTCTGCTAATCCAGCATCAACTTTCTGTAAGCTCTTTGGCTGAATTTCAAAATTCCAGTTCATAACTACGGTAAAAAAATGCCTTGCTCCACTAAATGTCATACACCCGTCAGAAATGTGATGAAGATTTTTTTGTTTCATTTTTCTTCTTAAGAAAGGTATTCTTTATTTTGGGGACCTATCTATACTCTAATTTATACATATTAACAGCTTTTAAAGTCAGGCTTTGTTTGTTTTATAGCCCATAAACTGATGCATGGTTTTATTTTATGTAATTTACTTTTCTCCACTTTTATTGTTGTTGCATATGTTAATGTTTTGGCTTCAGAAATAAAGTATTATGTAGGTAAGCAATTAACTTCCTTGTGTAATTTTTCTTCAATATGGAGAATAATTGAGCAATTTTCATTGAGTAAGAAATAAAGATAAAGATAAATTATATTTTTCTTTAGGATGTTCTGAAGATATAATGTGATTAATAACCATAATGTAATCTACTCTGAAGTATTGGACAGGATATAAGCTCTTAAATGATGACCCAAATGAACTGTATTTTAGATGCTTATATCCTCATTTCTGCCTGTGGTAAAAATTCAAGTGTAAGGCTCACAGAGTCTGCTTCATAGTCACAGCCGGTGGACAATTAAAGCAGGATCACTTTATTTTGCATGAATAATAACTTCTATCAAAATAAAAGAATGACTGAATTTCTGATAGATGAATACATGTTTTTATTGAATAATCCAACCTATGTGGATCAGGCAGTTAAGAAGCCTCTGCTGTATTAAAAAAAAATCTTTAGAGTTTGGATTTGTTTTTTGTTTTAATCTTTCAAAGGCAGAGATAATATTGAATTTGTGTTTTCTAATCTGTTCTGTATATTCCAGAGCCAAATATGAGGCTATGTTCTCTGGGGCTTATATGATTCTTTTCTGAACAAATAGCAAGCACACAAACCAGTGTCCTAGCCTTCCTGTAACCCACCCTAAGAACCAGGAGACTGTTTTCAGAATCATCACTTCTTTCTTTTTCAGAGGGAAATTTGTGACTTTTAGTACTTTGGCACAGAGAAGATTATGAAGTTATTATAGACTCCTTAATGGACCTGGCTAACAGTACATTTTTATGTAGTAGAAGCATGTGCAAGGAACTATATGCTGGGGAGATGAATTTGATGTGTTGTACTAGAATGAGCAATGGAGCCAGGAGACCTGAGTCTAGCCTCAGTCCCCCTACCAGGGCTAGAATCAAAATTCCTCTTGTATAAATTCTTCATCTGAAAAGTGAAACTTTCCTCTGTACTATCTAACTCAGCAAAAGGTTATAATAGGAATAAAATTAGCTTATAAATGTGAAAGATTTCCCAAAAGATTTTAAAATATGCTACAGAATGAAACTTTTAGTCTTGAAGAGCTGGGACTGGTTTGTTATCTCCAGGTAATCCAAGGTGAAGTAGGTCTTTCCTAGCCTTTAATTTCTGAATATGAGAGGAGAGCCATGTTTTCTAACCAAAGTAAGAATCTCTTTGGGATACTTACGACTAACGAGAGGATATTTAGGACTAATAAGAGAGATTCTGAGCTTTTCAAGGTGCTCTTATTGTCTTTGGCATTGGATTTTTCATTTCACTCAGCTGCAAAACTAACTGAGTAGTTCCCAGTCACAATAAAATGGATGAATACAAAGATCTCATTTCCTGAAGTTGATTGAAATCTCCTTGAGCACTCACCATATTCGGTGCTGCTTCTCTTACCAAATAAACAAGTCAGTGCCAAGATGCAGACCTTAGAAATACAGTGCCCTGATTTTCATCAATCTATGAAAAAAACAATAAGAAGAAAAATCAACCCATTTGCCGTGGTGCTAGAAAAATCTATATCCTTTCCAGTGGCCCAGAGATCATGACCCTGGACCTAAGGAAAAGGTACTGTAACAATAGCTCTTTTTTGACCTGAAAGTAAATAATAAGTAAACAATACATATGGAATTGACCATATAAGCTTTTGGAGACCATACACAGAGATTCGGCTGTGGTTTCAGAAGAGAAGGTAAATATTAGTAACATCACCTTTTAAAACAAAAAGAAAATTCATGCAGCTGACAAGTTGTACAGAAGGCCAGAAAGAAAGGTAGAGGAAGGGGTAAGAGTATCAGGACCCTCATAAAGTAGTGTTAGGAGATACTAATTAGACTAAACAATGGTAACTGACCCTTGGAATCCGTTCTTCCTTCTTTGTGTTAATAAAAGACCCTCTGAAATTTTAGCTGAATATATGGTTACATTTCCCAACCACCCTTGCTGAGACCATGATACTAAGTTTTGGCAAATGGAATATCAGCCGAAAGATCATGTCACCTCCTTTATAGACAAAGTCACTTACTTCAGCCATCCTCTTCCCCTGGGAAATGGCAACAACTACAGTAGCATGCCTGGACCCTGAAATCGAAGCTACTTGAGGGGGAAGGTGGACTTAACAGGTCATGAAGTAAAGCTATTCACCAATCCATCCAACCGTAGGCTATTACCTATTCTGGGCTAGTGAGGAGAAAAATAAATTTCTGCTTATGTAAGTCAAAAAAATAAATTAATTAGAAATAAATACATAAATACAAAATACGCTACAGATATAATATATACTTTATAAGCTTAGATCATTGAGGAAGTGAGATGGATTTTCCTGTCTTATTGGCTGAAATAACTGGTCTACACTCAATTATTTAATAGTTTTTGAGTGCTAGGATGATTGTTAGGATGATTCCAATAGGTATTAGATACAGTCACTTCCCTCTTAAAAGTTACACTATAGTTGAAGAGATTAGGCACAAACACATGCACAGTTAAATAAAAACACAAGAGTTAAAAATTTTAAATATAGAAAAATTACATGACACTATAAAACAGCTCAAGGTTAACAAATGGAAGACTATAAAGACTAAGTTAAGAAAAGGGAGATATCTTGGGTACTGGAGTGGTCTATGGTGGATGGAAGGAGTACCCTGGATTTTTTCCATAAAGAAAGGTGGGACTTAAATGAATTTAAAGACAGAGAAACTAGCATGAGAGATTAGAAAACAAAGTATGATTTATTTTGGTAATGATTAATCAGCTAGTTTACCTAAAGGGAATATTTCCTGGATGGGAGGATGAATTTATTCTTGAGCAGGGATTAGTTACTATGTGCGTTCCACATTCCTCCCCCTGTCTATCTATAAAAGCAATAATAGAGTCCTAATAGTCTCCATGGCCACTGCACCAATGTTTTCCATCAGTCCCAATGCTCAGCCTTTGTCCTACTTGTCATCTGCCTGTTTGATGAGCAGAGACTCCTTGTCTAGTAGTCAAATGAGCAAAGAATCCTTGCTCATACGATGGGGGGCATGGATGAGAGACAAGCTATACATTTCACCAACACTCTAGTTAATTTTATAGCAACAAAGAGCCTGAAGAGCCTAAAGAGAAAAGCCATAGTGAGAACTCATGAAGCAGAGGCTAAAGGAATGGAAGTATAACTTCCTAGTTGTAGTGATTTGAAATGCTGCCAATTCTCCCAATATTTCTATTCCTTATTAATATTATTGTAAGTAATATAAAGTTTGAGCTAAAGAATCTTGAAGAAAATCACCTACTTCACTCATCTGTTCATTAATTTATTCTTCCATCCCTTCATTCAACCATCCATCCATATGACATGTATTTATTTAGTGTTTGTTTCCAAGCACTTCAAAGATGAACCAGACATGAACATGTCTCTCCAAGAGCAGGTATATTGTAGGGTAGGAGAGACATATAAATATATGTATAAAACAAGGACTAACAATGTTTAAATACAAAGCCATATAGTTATTTTGTGAGACCCAGGGAATGGCATATAATCTTCCCTTAGTTGAGTGTAGGGAAACTTCTTATAAGAAGTAATACTTGAAATAATACTAATAGGCTTAAAATAATAGAAATTAGCAGTAGATATGTGGGGATGAGGGAGGCTAGGAGAGAGGTTAGGGAGCATTTCACAGGGGGAACACAACATCTACAAAGTTATGACAATAGCATAAGGCCTGCTCATTCATTTTTCAGAATGGAAAATTGAGGCTCAAAAGTTATGGTTTGTCAAGGTTATAACGTTGTGGTGACACACCTAAAGAGGAAATGTTGATTCTAAACTCCCGCTGAGCATACACACCATGCATGAATGTTTTAGTATTGAGGAGATGTTTTCCATGAGAGCCCCTGATACAGGCAAATATATAATAACTAGGGAGAATTATGTTATTGGAATGAGATAAGTACCTAGTTTTCAGACAGGGAAAAAAATTCTTAGTGGGACAGATGAATAGAAAAAAGGAAAAAAGTATCATTCTTTCATTTGAAAGAAAGAGAATATAAGGAAAGAATAGAAAAGAACTCTTTTCCTTTTAAAGATTTAGCTTCTTTGCTA
This sequence comes from Ailurus styani, assembly GCA_002007465.1. Classification (NCBI taxonomy): domain Eukaryota; kingdom Metazoa; phylum Chordata; class Mammalia; order Carnivora; family Ailuridae; genus Ailurus; species Ailurus styani. Next base: position 137,537 of record LNAC01001014.1, on the reverse strand, counting down.
GTTTTCAAGGTGCTGAGGGTTTTAGGACCATTACTGTCCTCAAATAAGGACATGTGAAATATAAGTAGATCCTATACACACATATTAGTCATTGGGATAAATGAAAGAATTATTTCTTGTGGCATGAATCAGCCTGTGCTAGTTTACCTTCTATGTCTTTTGGGTAGAAGTAATAAGGTGTAGATTTTATGTATGAACATCTGGCAATAATATTAGTTATAATTAAGTATCTTGAATAATTGGGCCAGTAAAATAGGAGTCTGATGCTTCTCAGATTGTTGAAAGACAATCCTGCTGTAGAAGGAACAGACTTTGATAATCACTTTCACTGGGGGATGGAGTACTGTCTAATGTACCAGGAATATTTATTTCCTTCCTTCAGTCATAGAGATGGCTTCCACCTCTCTAATAGTAAATCCTAATTTTTATGGGGATATAATTTTTCTTTTATTTTAAGATTTTATTTATTTATTTGGCAGAGAGAGAGAGCACAAGTCGGCAGAGTGGTAGACAGAGGGAGAGGGAGAGGCAGACTCCCTGCTGAGCACAGAGCCCAACATGGGGCTGGGGGAGGTGCTCAATCCCAAGACCCCAGGATCATGACCTGAGCTGAAACCAGACACTTAACTGACTGAGCCACCCAGGAGCCCCAGGGATATAATTTTTCAAAGACTGGCAATTAGGTCAATTCCAAATGCTGAAGGCAATTGATTAGAAAGAAAACCTTACTCAAATAAAAAAAATTACCATTTATTGAACAATTTCTATATGCCAGGAGTAGTACTAATTGTTTTGCATTTAATATAGATAATTTGCATTATTACTTGTGCAGTCATCTTTGTACTCCAGTTCCCTTCTTCTACCCTGTACATGGAAGGATAGCACTTCGAAGTGAGGCATGGTGGAAACATGAGCAGAAATGACTCTCAGCTGAACTGAGGCAAAAAATTCATTTATGAAGTTAAAGAAATGGATGGTATTAAATACGCTTTCAAGCATCTCAGCTGGGAGAATGTCCTTTACTGGTTTAGCCACCCTCCACTTAAGATATTATTTCACCTACAGTAGGTCCTCAGTAAGGCTTTGTTGGCTTTGAGTAAACACATGTAAAAAGAATGACAAAATTGGCTTTATAAGTTTTATTGAATAAAACACTTATCAGTTCTAGACTGAAATACTTCTAGACTGAAAAAAAGTACATTTTGTAATAAAAATAGAAAAAGAAAGATAAAGTAGATCTTTACTAATGAGTCTTTTAGCTTTGCTTTTTGTAGTATATTTGCCTAAGTACTTGACTACCTGTTATGGTCAAGATTCCTACTAACAAAATAAATAATAAAGTAATAATCCCATTCAGTTTCCAATCATTCAAAATCCAGCAAACAAAATGGTTTCTTCTTGTCAAGGGATTTCATAAGTGAGGTAATATAGCAGGGATTTCGCACTTGCCCTAAGGACAAGGAAAAGTGGTTTGGTGTTTGTAGAAAGTGCAGTTAACAGTGCTAGTGAGTGATGGCTGTGGCAGACTGCTGATGCAGGAATACAAAACCGGAGAGGTATCAAGCAGTCTGATTTAGGGCTCAGAGACAGTGGGGAGCAATGAGATTGATAGCATAGAAAGGAATCTTTTGGTAGAGGTCCATGGCCCGCATCAGAGCTTTTGGGATTGATAGCATACCGTGCTATCAATCTCAGTACTGTAAATGGGACTACTATTCTCTATGAAAAATGGGTCATATTAAATACTCTGACATTGACTAGATTGAGAACTGCAGATGACTAAGGAAGAACACATGTTTGCAGGGATTTGCTATACCGTTTTGTTTACAGTTTACTGAAGAAGGGGAATGAACCCAATTTTAGTTACACATATCTTAAAGAAGTGATCATGTTGAGGGTATTGTTATTCTTAAATTGAAATGAAAATTGATGAGAGCATAACATAGCAGTAACTGAGATTTTTTAATCTTTGAAAGGTTATTAATGGTAGAATTATAATCAGTCAGTAATAATTCAATAAAATGGAAGCAAATGAACATATGGCTAGCTAAATTGATAAAGAATAAAAACGGACACCCCCAATTTGTGAAATGAAAGATTTAAAGGAATGGATGTAATTTTAACCCCAAGTTTTCCTGAGAGGTGTTATGAATGAAATGTTTCTTGAAATGAAGGCAATTTTGTTCCAGTAGGATCTGGCATAAAACCTGCTCAACTGTGAAAGAGATTTGGTCATTGCCACTCACAGTCATTCTAATTGATTGCCTCTCTGCAGTTAGCCTTATTCAATATCATACAAAAGATAACATAAGCAATTAAAGGTGACAAAATTAAAATATTATGGAATTCCAGACTCACCATTTCTTTATATCTACATTTCAAGCAGTATGTCACTGGTGAAGCCATTTGAAGAAAATGGGTCAAATGGTATTATGTCCACCTTCTATGTTGATAGTGTACACATATTCTATCCCTCAAAATAATTTGGAAAAATATGTATTCCCATTGCACATTTTGGGGGTAATGCTTAAAATTTTCTTTCTTGTGTTTAAATAATGCAACTTTGAGCCTGTTGTGTACAATGAAATTTAAAATCAAAACTTATCCTTTAAAACCCTTATTTTAAAAATGACTAGGGGTGCCTGGGTGGCTCAGTTGGTGAAGTGTCTGACTCTTAGTTTTGGCCCAGGCCATGAATGCAGGGTGGTGAGGTTGAGCCCCATGTTGGGCTCCACACACAGTGGGGAGCCTGCTTGAGACTATCTCTCCTTCTCCCTCTGCCCCTCCATCAACCATGCACATGCATGCTGTCTCTCAAAAAATAAATAAATAAATTTTCAAAGAATAAAATTAGAGAAAAATGCTTAAATATGATAGTGACTTGAAACCCAAATCACCCACTGAAACGGGCAAATCCTTCTGTAACAACAGAAACGTTACATTTTTCCTTTACCTTTGAACTTTTTTTTTAATCCACATCCTTGACATAATTTTATTATAATTCAATACGTTTTATGCTTGAAAGTTATATATTGGTTAGATTGTTATAATTCTCTAAAATTAAAAGAATTTCATAGTTATTACTGTTTTAAAACTTCCCTGGAGCTTTTGAATTTCAATGTTTAAAATTCTGGATTGAATTATCATGGATTATAATAAGGATACCACAGATCAAAATAACAAGTATATTTACAGTTTTACAGATAGTTATTAAATATAAAAAGTAAACATTTTTTAAAAGATTTATTTATTGGGGGAGAGAGCAAGCGAGAGTGGGGAAGGGGGAAGAGGGAAAGGGAGAGAGAAACTAAAGCAGACTCCATGCTGAGTGCGGAGCCCAATGTGAAGCTCTATCTCATGACCCTGAGATCAGATCTGAGCTAAAACCAAGAGGCAAACACTTTAACTGACTGAATTACCCAAGCACCCCAAAAGTAAACATTTTTAAGAAGTGCATTTCAGTGAAATGAGTGGGATTTTATTTCATTTAATGTAGTCTTCAATCAATATTACTTACTGTCAGAGATGAATAGAATTCAGTATCAATTCTATTCCCATTTTTCATTTTATAGGTGATGAATCATTTCACTTCAGGTCTAATTTGTCTAAATAAATAAATATAGAAAATTGGGTAGCATTCATTTTGGGATTTTTTTTTCCATTGGCTGTGAAGATCTATGTTTTGTGATGAATTTCAGTTTTCATAGTTATATTTTTAGTGCTTTAGAAAACATGTAGAAGGAGGGAAGATGGAGGAAAAGTAGGTGAATGCTTGCTTCATCTGGTCCCTTAAATTCAACTAGATGTCAATCAAATCATTCTGAACATCTGTGAATTCAACCTGAGATTTAAGGAAAAATTGCTGCAATTCTACAAATAGAAAATTGACCACTTTTTTGCAAGTGGTGAGAAAAGCCTTCAGGGAACAAAAGCCACATAGAGCAACCCAAAGCAGCTTAAACTGAGCCTGGCCCCCTGACAGGGGGTGGTGCAACTCTGCCCAGGCAATGACACCTGAGAATTAGTGCAATAGGCCTTTCACCCAGAAGACCAGCAGGAACATCAGTCAAACACCAAGGTTATGGATTGCTCAAATGAAAAACTCCTGTGCTAGGGGAAAATAGTATACAGAATTTGATGTTTTTTCTCATGAGTCTTTAGTCTTTCAGTTTAAAATTTTTTTTCTTTCTCCTTTCTCTTCTTTTCAACTCGTTTCTCATTTTATTGACTCTTTTCTTTTTTTTTATTTTCATTTTTTCATTTGCATCTTATAGAAGCATTTTGGCTTCCTTTCACTGTATTCAATTTTAGATATCTATATCTATAGCTCTATCTATGTATATTTATGTATATAAAGTTTTTCTTGGAATGTAGTGTCTTCTAACAAACAGTCCAAAATACATCCAGGACCAAGTGGATCACCTTGTTTTGCCCACCTGTGAGATTATACTCTCTCTTCTTTCCCTTTCTTTTTTTTTTCTTTTCTTTTTTGGTTCCTGATCTCTTCAGATTTGTCTAGTGTGTATTTTGCTAGGATCACGGTTGGTATTTTTTATTTTGTTCTCTCATTCATCTATTCTTCTCTGGACAAAATGACTAGAAGGAAAAAGTCACAGCAAAAGAAAGAACCAGGGGTAATACTCTCTGCCATAGATCTAATTGATACAGATATAAGTAAAATATCAGAAATTGAATTCAGAATAACTATTATAAAGTTACTAGCTGGGCTTAAAAAGAGCATAAAAGACAATAGAGAATCTCTTAGTGCAGAAATAAAATCTAATCAGGCCAAAATGAAAAATGCTTTAATTGAGATGCAGTCTAAAATGGATGCTTTAACAACTAGGGCAAATGAGGCAGAAGAGAGCATCAGTGACATAGAAGACAAAAAGATGGAAAAGAAGGAAGCTCAGGATGAGAAAAAAACAACTAAGGAACCATGAGAGGATGCTTTGACAAATCAGCAATACCAAAAAGCAAAACAATATTAGAATTATTGGGGTCCCAGAAGAAAAATAAAGAGAGAGAGGGACAGAAAGTATATTTTAGCAAACTATAGCTGAAAACTTCCCTAATCTGGGGAACGAAATAGGCATTCAAGTCCAGGAGGTAGAGAGAATCGCCTCAAAATCAATAAAAATAGATCAACACCCTGACATACAATAGTGAAATTTGCAAATTTCAGAGAAAAAGAGAAAATCATGAAAGCAGCTTGAGACAAGAGGTTCTTAATCTACAGGGGTAGGAACATTAGACTGGCAGAAGACCTATCCACAGAGACCTGGCAGACCAGAAAGTGCTAGCATGATATATTCAGGGTAATAAATGAGAAAAACTTGCAGCCAAGAATACTTTATCCAGCAAGGCTGTCATTCAGAATGGAAGGAGTGATAAAGAGGTTCTAGGGCAAACAGAAACTAAAAGAATTTGTGATTACTAAATCAGCCCTGCAAGCAATATGAAGCAGGATCCTGTAAGTGAAAAGAGCCCAAGAGTAACATAGACAAGAAAGAAACAGAGACAATCTACAGAAATAGGGACTTTATAGGCAATCCAATGGCACTAAATTCATATCTTTCAATAGCTACTCTGAATGTAAATAGGCTAAATGCTGCAATGCAAATACACAAGGTATCAGATGGGACAGAAAAGCAAGACCCATCCATATGCTGTCTGCAAGAGACTCATTTTAGAACCAAAGACACCTCCAGATTGAATGTAAGTGGGTGGAGAACAATTTATCATGTTCATGGACAACAAAGAAAGCCAGGGTAGCAATACTTATATCAGACAAATTATATTTTAAACCAAAGACTAGTAAGGGATGTAGAGGGACAATATATCATACCTAAAGAGTCTATCCAACAAGAACATCTAACAGTTATAAATATTTACGCTCCTAACTTGGGAGCAGCCAATTATATAAACTAATTAATAACCAAGTTAAAGAAACACATTGATGATAATACAATAATAGTAGCAGACTTCAATACTCCACTCATAGACAGATCATCTAAGCAGAAAATCAATAAGGAAACACGGGCTTTGAATGACACACCAGACCAGATGGACTTTGCAGATATAGACAGAACATTCCATTCTAAAGTAACAGAATACAAGTTCTTCTCAAGTGCACATGGAACATTCTCCAGAATAGATCACATTCTGGGTCACAAATACAGTCTCAACTAGTACCAAAAGACTGGGATTATTCCCTGCATATTTTCAAACCACAATGCTTTGAAACTTGTACTCAATTGCAAGAGGAAATTTGGAAGAAACTCAAATTGGAGGTTAAAGATAATCCTAATAAAGAATGAATGGGTCAACCAAAAAATTAAAGAAGAATGTAAAAAAATCATGGAGACAAATGAAAATGAAAACACAACTGTTCAAAATCTTTAGGATATAGCAAAGGTGATCCTAAGAGGGAAGTACAAATCAATACAAGCCTTTCTCGAAAAATTAGGAAAGTCTCAACTACAACAAGCTAACCTAACACCTAAAGGAGCTGCAGAAAGAACAGCAAATAAAGACTAAACCAAGATGAAAGTATAGGGTGCCTGGTGGCTCAGTGGGTTAAAGCCTCTGCCTTCGGCTCAGGTCATGATCTCAGGGTTCTGGGATCAAGGCCTGCATCGGACTCCCTGCTCAGTGGGGAGCCTGCTTCCTCCTCTCTCTCTCTGCCTGCCTCTCTGCCTACTTGTGATCTCTTTCTCTCTGTCAAATAAAAAAAAAATCTTAAAAAAAAAGATGAGAAGATAAATAATAAAGATTAGAGCAGAAATCAATGAGAAAGAAACCAAAAGAACAGTGGAACAGATCAATGAAACTAGAAGCTTGTTCTTTGAAAAAATTAATCAGATCAATAAACTCCTAGCCAGACTTATAAAAAAGGGAAAGGACCCAAATTAATAAAATCATGAATGAAAGAGGAGAGATCATGGCCAACACCAAGGAAATAAAGATAATTTTAAGAACATATTATGAGCAACAATATGCCAACAAATTAGGCAATCTGGAAGAAATGGATGCATTCCTAGAAATGTATAAACTACCAAAGCTGAAACAGGAAGAAATAAAAAAACCTGAACAGATCCAAAATCAGCAAGGAAATTGAAGCAGTAACAAAAATCTCCCCAAAATAAACAGTCCAGGCCTGGATGGCTTCCCAGGGGATTCCTACCAGACATTTAAAGAAGAACTAATACTTATTCTCCTGAAGCTGTTTCAAAAAAACAGAAATGGAAGGAAAACTTCCAAACTCATTCTATGAGGCCAGCATTACCTTGATCCCCAAACCAAAGACCCACCAAAAAGAATTACAGACCAATATCCCTGATGAGCATGAATGCCAAAACTCTCACCAAGATACTAGTCAGTAGGACCCAATAGTATATTAAAAGGAATATTCACCGCAGCCAAGTGGGATTTATTCCTGGGATGCAAGGGCAGTTCAACATTCACATATCAATCAACGTGTACATCACATTAATAAAAGAAAGGACGAGAACCATATAGTCCTTTCAAATGATGCATAAAAAGCATTTGGCAAAATAACTCATTCTTTCTTGATAAAAACTCTCCATAGTGTAGGGATAGAGGGAACATACCTCAATATAAAAGCCATCTATGAAAAGCCCACAGTGAAAATCATTCTCAATAGGGAAAAACTAAGAGCTTTTCCCTAAGGTCAGGAGTATGACAGGGATGCCCATTCTCACCACTGTTGTTCAACACAGTTAATAGAAGTAGCCTCAGCAATCATACAACAAAAAGAAATAAAAAGCATTCAAATTGGCAAAGAAGCCAAACTCTCACTCTTCACAGATGACATGATACTTTATGTGGAAAATGCAAAAGACTTCACCCCAAAATTGCTAGAACTCATACAGCAATTCAACAATGTGGCAGGATACAAAATCAATGCACAAAAATCAGTTGTATTTTTATATACTAGCAATGAGACAGAAGAAAGAGAAATTAAGGAATCGATCCCATTTATAATTACACCCACAGCCATAAAATACCTAGGAATAAACCTAACCAAAGAGGTAAATATGTCCTCTAAAAATTACAGAACACTTATGAAAGAAATTGAGGAAGACATAAAGTGATTGGAAAACATTCCTTGCTCATGGATTAAAAAAATAAATATTATTAAAATGTCTATGCTACACAGAGAAATCTACCCATTCAATGCAATCCTTATCAAAATACCACTGACATTTTTCACAGAGCTGGAACAAATAATCCTAAAATTTGTATAGAACAAGAAAAGACCTAGAATAGCCAGAGGTATGCTGGAAAAAAACAAAAACAAAAACAAAAACAAAAACCAGAGCTGGTGGCATCACAATTCCAGACTTCAAGCTCTATTACAAAGCTATAATCATGAAGCCAGTATAGTACTGGCAAAAAAACCCAGACATACAGATCAATGAGAACCCAGAAATGGACTATTAACTCTACAGTCAACTAACCTTTGACAAAGCAGGAAAGAATATTCAATGGAAGGAAGACAATCTCTTCAACAAATAGTACTGAGAAAATTGGACAGCCACGTACAGAAGAATGAAACTTCACAGTTCTCTTACACCATCCACAAAGATAAACTCAAAATGGATGAAAGACCTAAATGTAATACAGGAATCCACCAAAATCCTAGAGGAGAACACAGGCAGCAAACTCTTTGATGTCAGCTGCTGCAACTTCTTGCTATACACATCTCCAAAGGCAAGGGAAACAAAAGCAAAAATGAACTATTGGAACTTCAATGAGATAAAAAGATTTTGCACAGCAAAGAGAATAGTCAACAAAACTAAAAGACAACCTACGGAATGGGAGAACATATTTGCAAAAGACGTATCAGATAAAGGGCTTGTATCCAGGATCTATAAAGAACTTCTCAAACACAACACCCAAAAAACAAATAATCTAGTCAAGAAATGGGGAGAATACATGAACAAACATTTCTCCAAAGAAGACATCCAAATGGCCAACAGGCACATGAAAAAATGCTCCATATCACTTGGCATTAGGGAAATACAAATCACCACAATGAAATTCTACCTCACACCAGTCAAAATGACTAAAATTAACAAGTCAGGAAACAAGAAATGTTGGTGAGAATGCAGAGAAAGGGGGACCCTCTTAGACTCTTGGTGGAAATGCCAGCTGGTACAGCCACTCTGGGAAACAGTCATTAGAGAGAGAGAAAAACCATGAGAGACTCTTTAACTACAGGAAACAAACTGAGGGTTGCTACAGGGGATATAGGTGAGGCCATGAGGTAATTCGGTGATGGGCATTAAGGAGGGGATGTGATGGGACGCCTGGGTGGCTCAGTCAGCTAAGTGTCTGCCTTTAGCTAAGGTCATGATCCCAGAGTCCTGGGATTGAGCCCCATGTCAGGCTCTCTGCTCAGTGGGGAGTCTTGTTTTCCTCTTTCCCTTTGCCCCTACCCGCCCCCCCTGCATATTTGCTTTCATTCTCTCTCTCAAATAATTAAATTAATTAAGTAATTAATTGAAAAAAGAAGAGGTCACATGATGTTATGACCACTGGGTATTATATGCAACTGATGAATTATTGAACTCTACATCTGAAACTAATGATATACTATATGTGTGTAATTGAATTTAAATTAAAAGTAAATGTGTAAAAGATTACCAGAAAGGACACACTTAAGAAATATCAAAAAATAGATAAGTGATTTTATTTTGTGGTTGAATGATATTAAATTTATAATTTGTATACTTGGTGAATTTAAAACAATATATCAACATCTGAGTAATCCAAATTAAATGTCATTACATTTTTAAACTTCAGGATATTCTGTCCCAAATTATATTTGCAGAACATTTGTTCTTCACCTATACAGAACTTGATATTCTGGTTTAAAGAGTACAGTTAATTTACTTTAGGGAAATTATAAGCCTAAAAAAGAGGATGGTATTGGGCCTCTAGTAAGTGCAAGCTTATCAATGATGTACCAGTGAAAATTATTGATGCATTATTTAATGTGGAATCAACCATATGATCCCATTAATTTAATATAAGCCTAATAAATACAAGGCGGGGATAAGTGCATGAGCAGAAAAGTGGGTGATGAGTGAAAGAAAGCAGGATACCTATCCCAAATTAAAATATGAACATGGATTTTTAATGTCTAATTATTGCTTGAGGAAAACTAAAATATTTCTCCTCTAAGTATGAGTGTCCTGGAAATACCAATCATTTATTTTGATATATGTTACTTTTTTTTCAAAGATGTAGTATTGATCTAGTGTAGGTAAACAAGCTTTTCATCTGTTCTCCTTAAAATGATGCCAAATGAGGTCACACTGACACATGAAAGAAAATGTTCACCAAGCCATTCTCATTAAGAATGACAGGGGCTCCAGACTTTCTTGGTTGTTGGAGCATGTGGCTTTTGATTTCAGGGTTGTGGGTTTGAGCCCCATGTTGGGTGTAGAGATTATTTAAAAATTAAACCTTAAAAAAGTGCTAAAAATGTAAAGATGACTCATTTCTCATTTCATAGCAGATTGATATTTTATATTGTGCTATTTACAAAAAATATTCTAATTCTAAAGATAGATAAATAGATAGATGGATTGGATGAGTTGTGTAGTCTTGCCTGGATGAAGCAAGGTACTGCTGCCCTAAGTACATTTTAGGTAAGCTTCCAGTGCTTTGTTCTTCTGAGATCCCATCTTCGGGTATGAGGCATTATTTGACAATAGTTAGTGAAGGAAAAGGTTAAGTTGTTAAAAGTGTCATCGTTTCCCAAACCCTTGCTCTTCTTCCACTACATATACCTGGATCTAAAAAATGCCAGCAGGGGCTGGTGTTGCTAATGCTTTGTTGCCTCTGAATGAAATATTTAAAATAAGGAGGGACGGGAGATGGGACACCTCCTTCTGGTTTATAGTGCCATAGAGAAGGATTTGCTGACACTGGTATTTTATATTGAAACTTTAGTGACTCCATAATTTTTCTTTCAGGACAATGCAGCATACTGTGTTTGGGGATTGGTGAAAACTTTTTTCCCTTCCAAATTGATTCAAAAGCAATGTGAAAGGGGTGACGGAAAGAGAAACTGCATGATGTTTTGACAGCAGAGACCTCAGATCCATCTACATTTAAATGGAGCAGAGGTGCTTTATTTAAAACAGTCCAACACCCACATGACTCTTGGGAAGTTTTCATGTACCCCAATACACAAAGATTACTGTTATTAGAGAAATTGAGAGCAGAAATATTAAATGATAGTTGCTATTTGTAGAGTAAGGACAGCAATTAAAGCTAAAATGTTTAAATTAAGATCTTGCAAATTCTAAATTACATGTTCCCTATGCAATCTCTTTTCCCATATGAAAGACTCAAATTGATGAGAAATCAAGATGACCCCCATGGGTTCATTTAGGAAAGGCTTGAGGCTGGTGATTATTATAAAGTGGTTATGCATTATCTCTAATTTTATGTTATAAAGTAAGACAATATTTGTGATTTATTATGTAGTCTGAAATGAACACATAACCAATTCTATCATAAAACTCTATTGTTTACATTTTGCTATTGCTCAGAAATTTTATGTTGAACATTGTCTAAAATAAGTGCACTAGGGATATGAGCTTTTAAAATTTTTCCCTAGGGAGATTTCTATAAAAGAGACTTAAATTTTATCTATTCAGTGTACTAATTCTAATAGGGAAGTAGAAATTGTGCATATACAGACTCAGACTGCCAAAATATGGAACTATGGAATTAACTGGGTTGATAGTGCAAGAAGAATTTGAACTGATACTTCTAAAAGTTAAATGAAATGTTTTCTCTTAAAGTTAGCAAGCTGTGTCCAGGAAAAGCATATTAAAAATTAAGCTGTAACTTGCTTTGATGGCAGTTTTGAAAACATGTGAAGAGAAACAGAGATACGTAAAATATTATATAGCCTTCCCTAAATAAATAATGAATTGTTACAGAGACAGGAGAAAAAGTAAATCTACATTGAGGTTAACAGCAATAACTTCTATTTCACCCACATAAATCAGTAATAATGAACTTTAGAATAAATACATGAAATAAAAGCTAAATGAAAAAAGAAATCTAATCCAGAGACGATCAATAGAATTTGGGAAGTATTATGTTTTGAAAAGTCTGGAATCTTGACTTGGTGTATAATGGCAATTCAAAAATTCCAAAACAAGCAGGAAATTATATTGAGTAAGAAACTATACTCTGTAGTTCTAGATGAGGGGTATTGTTAAACTCATTGTGTAGTTTAACATTTGACAGTCTACACTGGCTATGGATTACTTGAATAATAAAGTTGTTTTGTATAGATTCTTCAATAATCAGATTATTGGTATAAATTCTGAGGAGATGAATGTGAAAGATTTTTTCTTAATAAAAAATAAAAATGATGACTGAAGATCAAATTATTATTATATGCTTTGAGTAGGTGTGTGTATTGGGGGATAGATGAAAAATATGGTGAATTAGAATTCAAGCTGATATCTTAGATTGCACAGTAAGATTGTTATGTAAAAGTTGTCAATAAAATGAGAGATTAAAGTAGTGATTAGAAATTATCCACAGAGTTATGTACAATTTTACATTTTCATTTTCAACACATATCCAAGTGGAACATAGTTAGTTTGGCATGTGATCATACAGTCAGATAACACCTCCAGCAAGATTGTATCAACCTAAAATTATTCATCACTTCATTACCTCCCAAAGTAACCCAGTGTTTCTGACTCCATACAGAAGCATCTAAGTGAATATAAAATAGAAAAGCTCTAAATTCCTCCACTGGTCTCCATGTTTTGGAGCAGAAAGAATGCAAATTACTTGACCTTCAAAAGCCTTTGACAGGTCCAACAGTTGTTCTTAAATATTAAATCAGATTTGAAGAAAAAAAATGTCCTCATGTATCCTTACGCACTGAATTTCTATCTGTGAAACAAAGAATAAGAATACACAGATCTAGATACAGGGAATACAAACTGAGAAATCCTTTAAGGATTGGTCTCAGAGAACATTTTTAGATGTGATCTGGAAGATGGGGTGCACAGTGACATCTCCAAATTTGCTGATGACACTAGCTCTTCCCGATAGTGAAATGCCAGGGTGACATGAATAAATTGCAGGGACATCTTGAGAGACTGTGGGAGTAAGCCAAAAAATAGTAACTGAGCTTCAGTTTCAGAAAGTGTAAGGAAGTGTGTTAAATTCAGGAAAAGTAATCTAAACTTTATTGGATGAGTTGTTCATTCTTCATATAAGTATTTGTAATGTTATGGACCGAATGTTTATGTACTCCCCAAATTCATATGTTGAAGCGCCAACCCCCAATGTGGATGGTATTTGGAAATGGGGCCTGTGAGAAGTAATTAACTCTGGATGAAGTCATGAGGGTGGGTCCCTCAAGACAGGCTTAGTGTCCTTCCAAGAAGAGAAAGAGAGACCAGAGCTCCCTCACTGTCTCTTTCTCCCTCCTTTCTGTACCATGTAGGGATACAGCAAGAAAGCAGCTAGCTGTCTGCAAGACAGGAAGAGGGCCCTCATGGGGAATAGAGGTAGGTTCCCTGGACTTCCCAGCCTCCAGATTATAAGAAATAAATGTCTGTTGTTTAAGCCACCCAGTCTATGGTATTTGTTATAGCAGCCCGAATTTACTAAGACAGGGAATAAGCTGAAAAATAGTAACAGTTTCCATTTCAGAAAGTGTAAGGCCATGAGTTAGATATAGGGGAAATAATCTAAACTTTATTTACTGAATGAACCATTTGTTCTTTGTGCAAATATTTGTTGAGTACCTACTATGCCCTAAGCATTGTGCCAGGCACTAGGAATACCTAGATAAAAAGGGCATGGTTGTTGGCAGACTGGGGAGAGACAGTGCCATATAACTTATAATATTGCATGACATGTGCAATTTCGGGAACAGTAATAAAGAGCTCTGGAAACACAGAACATGGAGTCTGGGGGAACCAGGAAGGCATCTCAATGTAGGTGACATTTGAACTACATCTTAAAGGCCAGGAAGGGAAAAGGGAAGTTTTCCACGATGGGAAAAAGGTAGGGGAACACAGGACTTGGTCTAGTCTGCTCCAACTTATTTTTTTTTGAAACATTTTTTTATTTCTAAATAAAATGTTACCCAGAAACCTAACTTATAAGACAGAGCAAAGCAGCCTTTTAGCCTGGGCTTGCTCCATAATCTTCACCTCTCCCTTGCTCCTATGTCCCCCTAAGACATGCCACAGATCACAGGGACTCATGGAACATTCCATAAAAACTGATGTGGTCTTGCTTTAATTTTATAGATAGATGAGGAAAAATGGGGCCACATATTTTAATTTACCAGTCCAAGTTCTCAAAGAAAGGGAGAAAGATAATTTTGTTTCTTGATTTATGACTTGGTAAGCAAAATTTGAAAAATTACTAGAGAATTTAGAGAATATTTTCCTTGACAAAATTAGCTGAATCTACTGTGGTAACCCAGTGGCAACAAAAGCTGTGAGACATTATTACGGAGCATGTTAAAAGGAAAAGAAAATTCTACCTTTATAGCCATGGTTTTCCTGCAGTGGGATTGTGCAAGCGCCTTGAGTTTCCATCATTCAGTAAGCATGATGTGGCTGGAGAACATTGGAAGAAGAACCTGTAAAATAGGCAAGAGGATTTGGATGGCCTTCTCAGGACCAAGGTTAATTCACTTGGGGCACACAGAGTTAGACCCTCCAGCGCTGGGAACCAGGTACCAGCAGCAATAATCAGCTGGAGCTGGAAAATCCCTGTATGCTGAGGGGAAGTGGCTGAAACAGTTGACAGAGCTGGGTCCAGGTGCAAAAGGAAAATCATGGAAACAATCTAATGAAATCAAAGATAAAACTGGAGGGACATGTGCCTGGAGAAAGAAAAGCATATGCCAAAGGACAGACCAAATATAAGGATCATCAAATCAGAAATGAGACTGGAAAGGAAGATTCCAGAACATGAAATTAAATCTCAGAGCCAAATCAGCAAAGGACTGAATATGCTAGATTAGGTCTTGGCAGTAAAACCAGAAAAGAATCAATTGTCCAGATACAGATGTGCAAAGCAATTGCTTTTAATGCGTTGGGATTGAGGAGGGCCCTTTGTGCTGCTGTCTTAGACTCTTCTGTTGTGGGGACTGTAGGCTCTCTTGCTTTCATATGAAAACACACTAAGATCTTTAAGCTGCATGCAAGGACAATGGTATAGTTAACGGCTCGTAGACTTTAATGTCAGAGGGACTCTTGAGTACAATCTTGTCTCTGCCACTGACTACCTATCAGGTTTTGGGGAAGTTATGTAACCTTTAGCTGAGGTTTTTCAACCTAAAAATGTAAATTACAATACATAGTTGCCACAATGGTTGTACTAAGTATAAAATACATACAAAACATTTAGCACATTCCCTCACATATAGTGAGTGATTAATAAGTGGTAGCTGTGAGAATGTTGATGGTAATTATAACCATGAGCTTGGTGAAGACTTTATTATCTAAGCAAAAAAGAAAAGAAAAGAAAGAAAGAAAAAAGAGAAAAGTGTACAATGATGAAATCCTAGAATAGAGGTAGAGAATACTTTGCAAAGAGGTTTAGGTGAAACAAAAATAGTAATATTTAATAAAATAGTAAACTAATAGAATTCCACTAAATTTAAATTTCTTCTAAAAAGTGATATGTATGGCTATTAGGCTACAATTAAACAGGATGGAAATATTTGGAAAACAGCCTTTATAAATAATAGATGCTGGGGCACCTGGGTGGCTCAGTGGGTTAAAGCCTCTGCCTTCGGCTCAGGTCATGATCTCAGGGTCCTGGGATCGAGGCCCGCATCGGGCTCTCTGCTCAGCAGGGAGCCTGCTTCCTCCTCTCTCTCTGCCTACTTGTAATCTCTCTGTGTCAAATAAATCAATAAAATCTTTAAAAATAAATAAATAAATAAATAAATAAATAAATAAATAATAGATGCCTGACAATCAATCTTTTTTTTTAAAGATTTTATTGATTTATTTGACACACAGAGAGATCAGACCACAAGTAGGCATAGAGGCAGGCAGAGAGAGAGGAGGAAGCAGGCTCCCCACCAAACAGGGATCCCGATGCGGGCCTCGATCCCAGGACCCCGAGATCATGACCTGAGCCGAAGGCAGAGGCTTTAACCCACTGAGCCACCCAGGCGCCCAATCTTTTTTTTTTTTTTTTAAGATTTTATTTATTTATTTGAAAGAGAGAGAGATTACAAGTAGACAGAGGCAGGAAGAGAGAGAGGAGGAAGCAGGCTCCCCGCTGAGCAGGGAGCCCCATGCCGACCTCAATCCCAGGACCCTGAGATCATGACCTGAGCCGAAAGCAGAGGCTTTAACCCACTGAGCCACCCAGGCGCCCAATCAATAAATCAATCTTCACAAAATAAAAATATCAAAATGTCTAAGGTGTTTTGGAAACAACACAAATCAGTCAGGTGTCTTTATAACAGATCTTCTCAGTGCCTTTAATACACTATTAGGAATCATAACTCTCCAAGTTGGGAGCTATAGTATATATCATTTCCCAAACACCAATGTCTACAGACCTTTTATTTTTCTTAGGAAATCTCAAAAAGGCTAGTTTCTATGTTATACCGTTTAGGAAAAGCGGCAATAGCCAAGTAAGACACATCTCACAGATAAGTAGATCACACTTAGAATCTAGGTGTCCTGACACTCTGCTTATTTGCTTTTTCTACCAAAATATTACTATTTCCTCTGATTGTATGGATATATCACTATGGAGAGCAGCCATTTCCTCCCATAAAACACTATCTGCTGCTTTTCTAACACAGTCGGCTGGGGGTGGTCATTACTGTGTTCATACAGCACTAAATGAATTTGTTTGCGTTTTTTAACTCTCATCTAGTTTTATTATTTCCATGTGTACCAAGCTCATGTTTCCTTTCCAAAGCCCTCAGAGGCTATGACTCAAGTGCTATGTTAATTTTAAAATGTGAAGGAATGAAACATCTGTTATCATGACAGGCCCTCAGGACTTTCATTTTTGAATGAGAAGGGTGAGAAATAGATTTAGAAGTGAGGGAAGATAAAAAGACCCAGGTGATATTCATTTAACACAATCCCCAGATACTGGGAAAAACATCTCAGATATGAGTCAAGCTCACAGAAATATCTTGTCCCTCTCTGTGTGTTATAAAGTAACCTCTGGCAGGCTGATCTGTGTCGCACTTTGACTCTTCAATGCTATGTCACCTGAACCAACTGCAGTCTTAACTTCTCAGGATATATCTCTTTGCCAAGTGGAAGATGACACATTCAGCTGGGAAATTAAGTTTTATTGTTTTCGTTTTGTTTTTTAATGTGAGATCTGGGTTACCATTGTCTGGTCACCTCCCCAAACTTAAGAGTACAGGAAAACAGAATTTTGGGTCCAGCAAAGAGTAGAGAAGACAATCCCTGGACACCAGTGCAAGATAGTGAAGCAGCTTCCTGGATAGAAATCCATTCCAAAACAAGTCAGAATGTCATAATGCCATTATACCTAGGGGAGACACTCCTAATCTCTCTCCCTATGCTTATTTCAGACATTACTAATCAGTAGTGAATTTCTTTTCTACTAAACATGGTTTCAGAATCCTTCCAGCATATTATAGGAATCCACCTCAAATTAAACAGTGAATACCCCTGCTTTACATCATTCTGCATCCTTCTGTAATGCAGGCAACCAGCTGTAGACTAACAAAATAGAACTAAGATCAGAGCCCAGATAACCAAGGGAATATCTGATTAAGAAGAAGAAAAAAAAATCAAGCAAAAAATTGAGTCCAGGAAAATCAAATAATACAGGGAAGGACTGAAAGTACTCTTAATCCTGGCAGAGCTTAGAGGTCAAAGAGTGATGCTTGTGAGCTGAGATGTCAGGGATGAAATTGTTTAGTCCTGAAGTTGGTCTATGCTACTTCTTTAGTGTGGGCAACATTGGGACTAGAAGTTTTTTCTCTAGTCATAGGAAAACAAAATAAAATAAAATGAGATATTCTAGACTGGGCTTGCAAAGATTTAGTTGGCTTGTAGAAATCTGTAAGTACAAATATCTGGCAAGGACTAATGAGTCATTCATTGGAAAAAACAAAATTCATTCGATTTTTTACTTCATTGAATTAACGAAGACAACCAGTTCAAATTAACATCTCTACTCAACAAATATTTGATTCAATGGTGAAAAATCTGTAAAAAATAGCTATTTGGAAATAGGAAAAAAAAAAAACAGTTGTTGTACTTAAGAGTTCATATTTTAACCAGATGGCATAAGGTATGCCCATGTCTTCTTTGCTGGAATTATTTTTAAGGTCTACAAAATCACATTTATTATACATGTAATGTATCAATAGCTCTACACTGAATGCCAGAGCTTACAACAACTTTATAAGGGCTTTACAACTAGGGCTGTAATGGTGGATACTGAGCCCTGGAAGCTTACATCTCGTTCGTGGCAAAAGACATGTAAGTAAACAGATGAACTTTTGATATATGCAAGGATAAATATATATAGATTAAGAAGTATTACGGGGGAAAACTCACTTACTTGTCTCTTGGGGCGTAGCTGAGAATGGCATCACACAGGGGCTGATGACAAGCACAGAACTTGGTGAAGCAGACAAGAGGAAGATGAGGGAAGTGGGGACAAAGAGGCCATTGGGCACAGGGAACAGAATTTGCAAAGGTATAGAACAGTAAAAAGCTACCATGACAGGGAAATTATAAATAGCACAGAATGACTCTACTGCAAAGTGCAAAGCCATGGAAGGTGAAGGGTGAAAGCTGAGGCTGACCAGGCAGGCAGAGACAGGGCTGCCAAGGGCTATACTTCATGCTAAGGAGAGCCAGTGATGAGAAAGTGATGAAGTTTTTAGGCAGTTATGCATTTTGGACAGATTGGCATGCAAGTTGAATGGAGAAAGCACTTAAGAATGGTGAGATGGGATCCAGAGACATTTGTGAACAGAAAAAAAAGTGATTAAGACATGAATTAGGGTGGTGGTGAAGGGGGTGGAGGAATAAGTTCCTCAGACATTGAGCACCAACATAACTTAGCTGCTGTGTGTACATGGGGAGCAAAGAAGAAGTATACATTCAAGGGTGAACCTGGGAGCAGGTACACAATGGATCAAGGACATAAAGGAAAAGAGATTTTAGAAATGATTAGCCTGAAGCTTATAATTAAGAACAGAGCTATTAACATACATGTAGCTGAAAATATTTTAATAATTTTTTTTATTAGAGGAGTAAGAACAGCTTTGGTAGAGAAGTTCCAATGTGGGAAAGGGAACAAAGATTTTTTTAAAAATTCATTCATAATCCCACTACCCAGAGATAAACTGTTGGCAACATTTTAGTATAAATGTAGATGATTTTCAAAATTTATATTTAGAAATTTTTGTTTTGCTTTCCCTACTTAGTATTAAGAAAATATTTCTCATAGTACTAAAAATTCTTCAAGAAACGTCATATCTACTGAATATATCACATTCAATCATATATTAAACTGTTGGACATTTCACCATCCCCATATTTTGGAGCAAGTAGTTCAGTATGACATATCATAAGTACAAGGAAATCTTCCAAATCTTTGTCCACATAACTTTTTCCTTAGGATAAACTGTTTCCTTAGGATAGGTAAATGCATTTGTAAGTTTCACATTTACTTTAGGAATACAGACGGTTTGGTGTAAAAAGGGCATGAACTTAAATGCCTTCTGAGCATGACTGAATTCTATTCCACCCTAGTTCTAGCACTTTCTCCATTTTATGTATGTAATGCTCACCAGGTATTAATACCTATTAGCATTTATTTTAAAAATGGTAATTTTTGTCTGAATTCAACAGCTGATTTCCTAAAAGGCTTGCATGTGTAGGGAATCTACATATCTGAGAATAAACACTTGAACATGTAATACTGATGGATTTTTACCTTAGTAAATTTAAAGGGATTTATCATTATCAAACCATGACTTCAATATCCCTCATACATAATATAATCTAAAATCGTTCAGAAATTTTGCCATAAATTATCATTTGTGGAGTTTACTTTTTCTCTCAAAACATATACTACATAACACTGCTGTTTTCACACCTGACAAAAAGGACTTAAAGAACTAATTTAAATTTTAGATGACATGGTGAAAGTTCCATCAATTCCTCATGTTAACCTGCATAATCAAAAAAGCTCAATTAACATTTTTGAGATGTTATGTCATTTGGGGGCTATCCAGTATCTTGGGAAACCATTTTGCTTTTCTTATGTTTAGCTTAAATGACTTATATTTTCACAATGTTAAATTAAGCAAATGAAAAATAAAAATTTATTCCAATCAACATTTTTTAATCATATGATAATGATTAAATAAACACTTATCTCAAAGATTATTTTACTGCGTTAAACCTACTTTTATTTGGGGTACCTGGGTGGTTCAGTGGGTTAAAGCCTCTGCCTTCAGCTCAGGTCATGATCTCAGGGTCCTGGGATCGAGTCCCGCATTGGGCTCTCTGCTCAGCAGGGAGCCTGCTTCCTCCTCTCTCTCTGCCTGCCTCTCTGCCTACTTGTAATCTCTCTCTCTCTGTGTCAAATAAATAAAATAAAATCTTTTTAAAAAACCTACTTTTATTTATTTTTTCCACTAAATTTAGTGCAAGAAGATTTTATATTTGTCCTTAATCATTTTGTGTCCATTAGAATTTTTTAAAAATAGGTTACATGCCCAGCATGCAGCCCAACGCAGAGCCTGAACTCATGACCCTGAGATCAAGACCTGAGCTGCGATCAAGAATCAGTCACTTAACTGACTGAACTACCCAGGTGCCCTGGAATTTATCCTCTTTTGAAAATTTTCTAGAGGAGTAGATTTTTATGACCAACACTTCTAAATGAAGAACTCATACTTTCAAAGCTCTTCTATTATGTTTGTAGGAATTAGGTCTGCAGACGAATGGACATGTGGAAAGTGGAACAGAGGGAATTCATTTTCGATTCACTTTAAGAATGTCCATTACTAGTGATTTGCCTCTGGTGGGTAGGCAGGTGAGTGGCCAGAGTCTTCAGAAAAATTGTGAGAATCTATTAAATATATATAAATAAAAACTCATATATATGGCAAATGGAGCTGCTCCATTGACCCATGAACTCCTCACTCTGATTTTCATTGTTATTGTCAGTAGGGCTCGAAGGCCAAGGTAGCTAGCCCCCTAATGCTACCTAATCTAGTGCTCTGTGTTGCACTTTTTGTGTATAACTCCATTTAACAAATTAAAAGCATTTGTATTTGTTGCCTGTTGCATCTTTCCATCCATTGTGACATTCTCACATTGTATTAATCTAATTTCTAATTCTAATAGGTTTAGAGCATGTTTTCTCCTGTCCTTTGTAATGCCATCTTTGTATGAAGTTCCTCAACAAGCTCATAGAATGTGAGCATCTTTAAGTCTGGTGGCATTTAATCTCGCTAACTCTGCTAAGAAATCAATGTTTTCTTTAGCAAAGTTTTACTTGATGCTCAGTGATCCTCAGTTTTGCTGTCCCATGGCCTGTGAGTCAGAAGGACTGAGGATGTGAGGCCCTTGTCATTCACGTGCAGGCAGAGCAAAGATTCTGGAAGGAATTAGGAATAGCTGGGTAGAACGGCCACTTACCAGTATAAAAATTTGTTCAAACAGGAGAGCAAGAGAGTTGAGAAGCATTTACAGTGATTGTAGATCATTCTGTACAGTAGAAAAGATAAATCACGCAGGGAGAAATTAAGAGAGCAAATTAAAATATTGTTTCTCCTAGAAAGTCTAAAAAGAAAAGAGTTTATAGGCTAGTTTGCCTTTAGTCTTAGTACTTCCTTGAAAAGAAGCGGTGGAAGCTTTTATTTTATTTTATTTTATTTTATTTTATTTTATTTTATTTACCCAATTTTGATGTCTTAAGAATGACTTTAACTTCTATTTTCTCATTGTATTTCATTATAAAGAATTTAGCCCTCCATAAATTCCACTTCTCTTCTTTTCTGTCTTTGTTTGTTGCTGTTGCTTCTATTTGCTTTTATTTTTGCACTTCTGAGGAAAGATTGGCCTATATGCTTGTTACTGCAAGGAACCCACAACTCCCTGGGGTCTTTCCACCAAAGAACAGAAAATTGAGAGAAACTAAGCTGTAATTAGAACATGTACTCAAATGCTTAATCCCCCAGCCAGGACAGCTTCCTAAATTCAATCCTAAAGTAAGCTTTTTATTGATCCTTACCAAATTTACAAACCCATGTTCTAATCATGAATCAAGGATTGGGGATGGAAAGGGGTAGAATTCCCTTGTCATGAGTAGTCTGTTAAGGGAAGCACATTCCCCAATAAATCATCATCATGAAATAATGTTGACAAAATAAAGCCCTCTCCTCCAAAGCCATGAGTTTTGTCCTTGCATAGCCGCATGTAAATTGGAAATGATTACCTGGCCCATAGTTGCAGAGTATTCCAGCCAGCAGTTATCATCAGGCTATGTTCTCAGTGCAGAGCAAACAGGACAGTGAACACTGAAAACACAAACATAGAGAAGGAATTTGCAAATAGTAGTTTTTCCACTAAGATGTATCATACCGATTGCACAGAAGAGAATTCTGGTCCTAATTTAGTGCAGGTTTGTATTTGGCACATGTTACCTGTAGAGTATTTGGGTAAATTACTGATGTCAGTTGTATTTCTCTTGGAGACGAGGGAAATAGGTTATTGGCACAATAAAACATCCAGAGGCATTTAAAATGTCAGTCTAATCGCAAGAACCAGTAAGGCTTTTAATTACCTTCTGTGCAATTTTTTTTAATTGCTCCGATGGCTGTAGCGCTTGGTAAGTTCCTGACAGAGCAGCTGCAACAAACTTAATTTAAACATTTTTTTTCTAAAGCTCTCTGAAAAAAAGGAATCTGAGATGCAGGGTAAAGGTTGAGGATCTCTTTCGTCCCTGGATCTCTGTAGGAATTCTTGTTGTTTGGTCACTAACAAAATCCTACCACCATGTTCATCCAAATACCTGCAGGGTTTTATTTGCTGAGGACATTCTTTGGAAAAGGTATATGTTTGTCATTACCCCCCCTCTCAGAATACTCTGAATCAGCCAGCCCATGGTGTTACACCATCACTAACCCTCAATTTCATATACTCTCCAGTGCTTGTTTAATAACAAATTTGAGAAACAAGAGGATGCACACTTCGTTTCTTGATATTGAGGTGAAGGAGACTTCTGCTTCTTACATGACTTCATCCCCTTTAGCTCTACCAGCCACCTTGCTAGAGAGTTATTCTTTATTAATTCACAAACACCCTCTATCGTAAGGCCTTAATTCTCTCCTCTAAGAACTAGTCTTTTATTAGGGAGACATGTGGCGTGGCCTAAAGTCTGGGACTGAATCCCAATTTGCTATATACGATTTCTATTTAGTTTCACATCCAAAAAAAGCAGGAATGATAATAATTTCTGTCGAGTTTTGTTTTTGTTTTTTAAAGATTTTATTTATTTATTTGAGATAGAGAGTGAGAGAGAGCAGGAGCATGAGGCTGGGGTTGGGGAGGAAGGCAAAGGGAAAGGGAGAAGCAGGCTCCTCACTGAGCAGGGAGCCCTTTGTGGGGCTCGATCCCAGGACCTGAGAGAACTGGGACCTGAGTGGAAGGAAGATGCTTAACTGACTGAGCCACCCAGGCGCCCCTCCGCAGTCAAGTTTTGAGGGTTCAATAAAGTAAGGTATAAAGAGTGACTGGCAGAGGGTAGGTTTTCAGTGAGAGTTAGTTCCAGGGCAATACCTGTCTCCCCCTCTACCTCCAAAATGCTAGTTCCCTCAGGTATATGTATATAATCACATTTACATTACTAAATTTGTCCTGATACATGGCAGGTTATGCCTCAATTAGACTATGGGTAGCAGGGGCCGGATCTGAGATTTGTTTTCTGCATTAAAGCTATCAAGTACAATGCCCTTACCAGTTTTTTAACTGATGTGTCAACAGAGTGAAGAATATTCAGGGAACTTAAACATGTTAAGAGGTGGGTTGCTAATTAGGTTGAATTTGAGGCTAAATTTTCCTAAGGTGTTTTATGCCCTATGAAGGATAAGAATTAATTAAGTAGAATCATAGAATGTTGAAGCTGGGAGTAAACTGATATCATGTTATTCAACTATCTATTTAATACAGAAGGCAAGCGAGACCGATAAGGCAAAACTAGTTAATTTCTGATTTAGCCAAGAATTATTTTGGTCTCCTATTCTCTATTTCTGAATTGTTTCCACCATGCCACATTCCTCCATCCCATTGGTGTTGCTGCTGAATTCCTGACATTTGCAAACTCTATTCTGTGTACTCCTTTAAACTACAGGGTATTGGGGTTCTTCTCAGCTGAGCTGGTGGCGTAGCTGTTAATACTAAGAGCATCCTATCATATTTTTTGGAATCTCAGGAAAAGATTAAGGTGGGCATATACAGAAAGCAGGGGAAAAATGACAGAAATAGTTAGGTTAATAGAATGGAAAAAATCTCCTAAAGAAGAATAAGAAATGAAGAAACAAATGAGTTAATATTTATTTAAAGCTTAGAATATCTTGTGTGCTTAGTGTATGCTAAGCACTTTATGTGCATTATCTAGTAAGCTGAAATAGCCCTGGAAGGTGAATATCCTTTCCCTCATATTTCTAACTAGTTAGAGCACATCTTCCACCCAATCAGCTGAACATAAATCTCCATGCCTACATCCATGGATTCAAAATTTACCCAGTTCTAAACCCTGAGCCTTTATTCATTAAACTCCAGTGCTTCTGCAAGCAGAACCTGATAAAAAAATATTGGGCTAAGAGGATTTTCAAGAAGTTGATGAATTATGAAAATAAAGCAAATTGTAGGCAAGCTAGAGAATTTGGTTGATAGAAAGAAATAAGATCCTGGACCCCATTATTAAAAAGTAAAAATAGGGGTGCTCATGTGGTTCAGTTGGTTGAGCATCAAACTCTTGATTTCAGCTCAGGTCATCATTTCAGAGTCCGGAGATCTAGCCCAGCATTGGCTCTGTAGTGTCTGCTTGATATTCTCCCTCTCTCTCTCTCTCTCTCTCTCTCTCTCTCTCTCTCTCTCTCTTGGGAAGCCTGGGTGGTTCAGTCAGTTAAGCATCTTCCTTTGGCTCAGGTCATGATCCCGGAGTCCTGGAATCAAGCCCCACATTGGGCTTCCTGCTCAGTGGGAAACCTGCTTCTCCCTCTGCCTGCCACTCCTCTTGTGCTCGCTCTCTCTCTCTGACAAATAAATAAAATTTTTTAAAAAAAGTATTCTCTCTCTCTACCCATCCCTCCACTCTCTCTAAAATTAATAAATGAACCTGAAAAAAATAAAAATTAGAAACAGATGATTAAAAGCAAAGATGCCTGAGAACTCTGACATAGTTTTATTAGCCTTGGTGATTGGGATTTGTTATTGTGTTACTATTGCTATTAGACTGTGCAATAAATGTTGCCCCTTATCCTATCCTACCTATTGCATCTGCAACCTACCTTTTCATTTACTAAAATCTCTTTATTTTGATGCTCTTTGTATATGCGGAGGTCCAGGCAGCTTTGTTCTCACAGGAGCACCAAGGTTAATCTTGTTTCTCTAGTAACTAGAGTCAAATATGGTGCCACAAATGGAGATAAATATGACATGGAGTGCAGAGGGAGAAGAGGAATGAAGTGAAGCCAAAGGGTCCAAGACAGAGCAGGGGCATTGGAATCTAAGAAGCAGGGGCAATGTATGGGAGAAGGTGGGCTTTCTTTAAAGACTCAGAGTGAGATTAGGAGTCTCTTATGGGGGGTGAGAGAGTAGGGATAGGGTGGATGGGTTATGGACATTGGGGAGGGTTTGTGCTTTATTGAATGCTGTGAAAGATGTAAGCCTGATGATTCACAGACCTGTACCCCTGGGGCAAAGAATAAAAAAATAAAAATTAAAAAAAATGCTAAAAGAGAAAAAAAGACTCAGAGTGAGGCTAGACATCTATATACTTTAGACTGAGAAGTAATCCAGGAAATGTCCTTTGGGTCAGGTTAACCTTAATTCACACCTTCTTCTGAGGCAGCCACTTCACACTACCTTTGATACTGTATAACATGGTTTTCCTCTACTTTATATGGTTATATACTTGCCACATGCATAAAACGGTCCTTTTTGAGGCACTGGAGCTACAGATTATAATTAATTTTTGAGTCCAACTTCCTGGCAGAAGTCATCTTAGCAGGTCTTATTTTCTTTTTAGACTTAGTTCTGGATTATAGGACCTCCTAGGTGATTGCCACTTTTTTTGGCATCAAGGTCTTTCCGTGCTTTTCCTAATGGCTCTCAGTAATAGGTCACAGGGTTAATACAGGAAAGGGAGCGTAACACTGACAGATGAGGAATAGAGGGACTGAAAAGAGCTATCTAAAGGGAATATTGGCCTAAAGAAGACAGAACATGATACTGGATCAAAAATTCCTAATAGCAGATTTTCAATGTCCAGAAGGATGATGCTGGAATTTTCCTTTCCATTTTCATTTTCCTATGGTCTCTCCAAACTTTCCCATGTTACAGGCTTCTTATAATCTTCTTAGACTCTTCAACTCAAAAAAAAAAAAAAAAAAAAAAAAAGAATCTTCAACTCGCCTACCCCTGCTTCTACACATATATTGCTTCTACTGCCCCACCAATATTGATTGCTACCTTTCACTGGTATATTGAGCATTTACAACACCTCATTTCAAATGTATTATACTAATGCGTTTATGTAAATAAATATATAAATATGCATTACATTACATAACATACATGTATGCAAATATATAAGTAATATTTTACATATATGTAAAATAAATAATATGTATAACATCTCATTCTTATAAAAATTCTTTAATATTCCAATTTTACAGATTAAAAACATTCCAAATGGTGCTAAGAAGTGGCTAATTTGAGATTCAAATTCAGGTATATAAGACCCAACAGCCCCGAACATTTTTATTACACTTAATTTTCTTTTCTTTTGTTCAGGAAAGAAAGGGTGACTGGTGAAAACGTCAATGTTTGAAAGTTTAGTTAGGAGAAGGAACACCTCTCGAGCACTTCTTGAGTATTTAACATAAAGGCCATGTCAGAACCTCCTGGACAATTTTGAAAATCTCTCTTTAAGATTCATTAATTCCAACATACTTCCTGAGCTCACTAAGAATCATAGGCACAGTGAAAGAAAATTACTCATGGAAGGATCAACTACCCTTTAGCAGCAAAAAGCTTGAGATCTCCTGATCTTGGCATCTCCTTATACAATACCTTTTCCATCCACAGCATGTGAGAGTGTGTGTGAGTGTGTGTGTGTGTGTGTGTGCATGTGCACATATACCTAATGCAGTAAATGCTGTGCCTTGAAAAGCACTGGAATTCACTTATCATATTACTTATAAAATAATTGATGGAATTAATTATACTGATGTATATTCACATGCATGTGCATGCTCCTGCCTCCCATTTCCCCCTGACACACATACCCATCATACCTATAGGGCCTATGGGAGGAAAACTGCCCCTTTGTTAATACCTCAGTGAGGATCCTGGTGGGAAACAGGTGGCACACTCTAACTGGGAATAACTGAGGAGGGATTATTTACAATCTATGGTTAGGAAACCAATAAAGTGCAGTGCCATAGGACATAGTAACCACAGTAAGCCTTTATCACTCACATTCTGAAGAAACAAGGGGACCATGAATGTATTGGAATCCAGAGTGAGGCTGTATAAAGAGATTCACCCGTCAGCTATTGTGACCTTTAATAGAGGGGATATAGCCAATCTGTGATGATTCAGAAAGGAGGTTATGGGTATAATAGACTAAAGCAGGAAATGTGGGGCAGCTTCCAGGGGCACAGAGAAGGGTGAAAAAAAGGTAGCATGTGAAACTATTAGGGCAAACAGAAGACATCTAGCAAGGTAAGTATGTCGGCATACCATAAATTGTCAAAGGGGTCTTACCAAAGTTTGGGAAAACAATAAGGATCACAGCAATACAAATTCTAAATTACCCCTGAATCCTCTTGGGTTACTATACAATCAAGATTTACTTTTTGACAGGCACTGTGCCCAACTCTTTAAATATATCGTGTCCTCACTCATCAGAATAACCGTTAGGAGGTATGTACTATCATTTCTGTTTTATAGACAAGAAAACTGAATTGTCTAGCTCTCAGAAACTTGTCAAACCCATAGATAACAAACAGGAGAACTTATATTCAAAGTTCAGCCTGACACTCAAAGCTATTCTTCCTTAACATTACAGTTTACTATCGACTAAATGAAGCAACAATCTAACCAACTGCTTGCGGAAAATCTAGGTATTATGTATAATGTTAATAATACTCAAAGAAAGCAATAGAATTTGAGCCACAATTAAGTTCTACCATTTAGTTTACATGGAAAGTATTTAACATTTCATCTTTTTTTTTAAGAGTATTTATTTATTTATTTGAGAGAGAGATTGATTAAGAGAACTAGTGGGAGGAGGGGCAGAGGGAGAAGCAGACTCCCTGTAGATCAGGGAGCCCGACGTGGGACTCAATCCCAGGACCCTGGGATTGTGACCTGAGCCAAAGGCAGACGTTTAACCAACTGAGCCACCCAGGCTCCCTAACATTTCATCTTTTAAAGTATGAAGGTAGCAGATGTTGTCAGTGCCCCATCCATATCCCTTAGATGCTATCATTTCAAGGTGCTCTAGCTGATTTTCAATTCCCAATATCTACATCCAGAAGTGCAGAAGGCCATGTTGACCTTGTATGTGGTAAGCCATAAGGACCTGGAAGAAACATCCCTGAATAAAGCCCTCAATCAATGACTCTTAGAAATTGGTATAAAAGGGGTGCCTGGGTGGCTCAGTGGGTTAAAGCCACTGCCTTCGGCTCAGGTCATGATCTCAGGGTCCTGGGATCGAGCCCCGCATCGGGCTCTCTGCTCAGCAGGGAGCCTGCTTCCTCCTCTCTCTCTGTCTGCCTCTCTGTCTACTTGTGATCTCTCTCTGTGTCAAATAAATAAATAAAATCTTTAAAAAAATAATGGGAAGACTTAATAATGTACCACTTTTTGGCTTTCTTCTCTTCCCTATGCCACTTTCCCACTTCTCTAGTGGTGTTCCCTGCAGTCAACTCTTTCTGGGACCAACTAAACTAGAAGAATTTCTGCCAGAATTTTTAACCTGTTTTTCCTAAGAAGAACCTCCTCAAAAAGGGATTCTAAAATGGAAGTGCCATGGTGATGATCTTGGGCATGCTATAGCACTGCAGTTATGAGGATGCTCATCTGTAGTGAATTGGGATGGAATAGAGATACCAGTGTTTGCATTGTCTTAGGCAATACCTCAAGTAATGAGAAAATGGCTGTAATCATAATTAAAAGAAGCATGGATTGGGTTGGACCCATTAATACAGTGATGGCTCAACATGACTGGTTCAAGTAAATCAGCTACCAGCTCAGAAGCATACTGTGAAAACCAGAAGGTATCTGTGGTTAAAAAGACCCTTATCTCCCACAGTCACAGGGTAGAAACTTCTAGGCTTTGTGAAATAATTACCAGCAACCACAAAATATCATGATCTTGGAGGAATGGTAAAGATGCTAAGCAGACTGGAAGACAGAACGATGAAGGGCCTATTTTCCCTAAATATTTGATTGACTAGATTTGAGCAAGCATTCTTCCTGTGTGCACATTGACCAGAAAAAGATGAAATCTTCAAAGCTGTGAAGAACATGTATCTTGATTGAGAGTTTGTGGAGCTAAGTTTCAGTGTATTTTCTTTAATGAGACATTGAATTATTCCAAGCAGCTAGCACTCTCTTCCTTAGAAGAGCATAGAAACAGAGCATGCTGTTATGCCACTTGGGATAAATAATTACTCTGAAAACTGAGACAATCAATCAATTAAATAAATAAGATACTCTAGGCAAATAGCCATCTGCAAATAAGTGTACAGTTGGTGGCAAAGATGCTGAATAAATGAAATTTAATCTAGAGTTATGACCTAAAACTAACCTTCTAACCATAGGTCAGAGTTTCCAGGCATTTCATGGAGGTGGAAGGTTGGCCCAGAGGATAGGAAGGGGAATTTTTCCCTGAGAAAATAAGCAGGGTGAGTAAGGAGCTGAAGGCAATTCTTCCTCAAGCCAAGAGATCGTTCTCCTGGTGAGGATTACCTAAATCTGTGGGGACTCTAGACGGGATTGATATTATATTCCTGTCCATAAAGGATGTTGCAGGATTATAGACTGATGTGAGGAAAATTCCAATGAAGAAAGCGTCATTGCCCTGATAGGATTATTAACAGTCCCTGCTTTCCCTTTCATAAATGCCCCAGTTTTGTTGATAATGTATGTTGTTACCTCAGAACTATGCTATTCACAATACTGCTCATTATCTCAGAAACTGGTTATTTTAATCCCTACCTCAATCATTATGAGTGGTGGGAAGCATGTGGGATACAGTCAAATGACCTGAACTTCAGCTCTCTGTCCATTTTTTATTATGTCAAGTAGTTTTCTTCAGCTAGAAAATTAACATGGCAATATTTTCTTTTTTTTTTTTTTTAGATTTTATTTATTTATTTGACAGAGAGAGAGAGAGAGAGGGAAAGAGCAAGCACAGGCAGGGGGAGATTCAGGCAGGGGAGAAGCAGGATCCCTATTGAGCAAGGAGCCTGATGTGGGGCTTTATCCCAGGACCCTGGGATCATGACCTGAGTCGAAGGCAGCCACTTAACCAACTGAGCCACCCAGGTGCCCCAGCATGACAATATTTTCTTTGCAGTGGTGGTGTGAGTACACAAAGTAGCTTACCTGTGTTAGGTATTATTATTATTAATCCTTTGTGTCAGAATTATTAGAATTTGGGATGAGCCACATGTGATCCATGTTTTTTTTTTGAAAGATTTTATTTATGTATTTATTTGACAGAGAGAGAGATCACAAGTAGACAGAGAGGCAGGCAGAGAGAGAGGAGGAAGCAGGCTCCTTGCTGAGCAGGGAGCCCGAAGGGGTTCTCGATGCCAGGACCCTGAGATCATGACCTGAGCTGAAGGTACAGGCTTTAACCCACTGAGCCACCCAGGCACCCTGTGATCCATGTTTTGTGGTATAACCCAAGGTCTAATTTTAGGACTATGGCAATCGAGACAATGAAGCCCTCAGATTTCCAACAGCAAGGAAATTGTTGAGGGCCTCAGCTGCTACTCCCTAAACGCCAATGCTGGGTTTGTACAGAGGCCATGCTTCTTGTTGGCTGCTCCCAGACAATAATTCAGCCCAAGGAGATAATAAGGCAGACCCATCATGGGAAGCATGGGACTTCTCTGAAGGCTGACCTTAGCTTGAGGAGTCTCTGATAGCTTCACAAACTTTCCCTAGAACTGATGTGCAACCTGAGACGCTTCCATGCCTCCCTTTCTGGCAGCTCTTCCTAGCCTCTCTCAGCTCCCTCCTTCTTCTCTCACAGGTATTTTTCCTAATAAATTTCTTGCATGTCTAATCACATTTTCCCATCTGCTTCTTGAAGGACTACCACAAGGATAGAATATTATGAAGTTGTGAGGATACTCTGCTTTTCAAATATGTATAGGTGTTGCTATTATTGTGAGTAAATAACAATGCCACTTATTTATATTTTTTATGGTGTTAGAACATACACTTTTCATCCCTGTTACTCAGTGCATCTATTTGCACTTTAAATGGTGGGGGAGGGGGGAATGGCCTGAAAGACCTTTTATTATTTTTGCATTGGACTTGAAAACAGGTGAACCAACACTCCTCTGGCCAATGTGACCAGAATGGATCCTGCCTCCAAACTTCCTTCATGTCTTTTCATTACTGGTTATTATTTTCCTGTTCTTTTCATTTAACTTAACTCTTCCTCAACTTCAACATCCAACTTAGGTGTTCTCTAAGAAATTTCTCAAACAATGCCAAAACCACACTGATTTTTCACCTCTACCATCTGCTTTACTGTACTAAAGTGATCACAACTTGGCTTTATTAAAACTGATATTTCTTGGTTGCATGAAAAAAGTTAACTTGATGATAAAGATTAAAGGACAGAGAGTTTCAGAAATGTTCCTTAAAAATATTTAATAAAATAATTTTCAAACTCTTCAGCAGCGTTTGCTAATATGTTAATTGCAATTGACCCTTAGCCATTTTACTGAAAGTAGATCCAGCAGGAATTCTCCTGGGGACCATTTTTATGGATTTGAGTGAGTTTCTGGGTATGGTACGCCAAAGAAACTACAGAAATCCTTCAGAAATACTCAGTAGCATACCAACTCTCTGGCATACAATGATCAGTCCTATTTGCTGTTTAGTTCTAGATGTTTATTCATGAAGAATTTCTTTGAGGCAGATGAGGAAATTGATGGAACTCTGTAGGAGAAAAATTGGGGAGAAACTAAATCTAGAATAGGGACTAAGAACTTTGGTCTAAAATAAAGGTAAAGACTTGAGTCTCATAATATTCTCTGGGACCATCTGTCCAAAGCCAGCCTGACTTTTTTCCTACTAAACCACAAGCCCTTGAAGAGCAGGGACTCTACTTAATAAATGCTTAAGAAAATTATTGAATGGGCCTATGGCTGGAAGCATAAAAGGGGCCAGAAATCCATGAGTAAGTTTGCACAGCTGGATATGTTTGTGGATCTCTATCCCCTAGGACTGGTTGCCAACAAAATTACATAGTAGACATAGCTATCTTCCAGTGCTGCCTTCCCTGTCTCTCTTCTCCAGGACATAATAGTGATCAGCCTGCATCATGCCTTTCCACAGAGGACAGCCCATGTGGAGGGTGCTGGACCAGTCCTGTTTGTTTCCTCTCTCTCCACTCTCACAATGAGATAGCACATGTTAATCAGCGGAAGTCATTAGTAAGGCACCCAATTTATATTTACATTTAACCAAGGACTTCCAGAGCCCAGTGGAATCATGCAACTCACTCAAGGTCACAGAAGCAGTTAGTACTTCATATGCTGAAGCTTTAGTATATGCTTTCTGACACCTGGCTTGTTGTTTTTTCTATTAAAGGATGCTATTTTGTATCTGTTGTATGTTGCAAAGGTACTCTAACATTGTCCTATATTTACACTTAGAAGATATGAATTTTCTATAAGTTTTATCTGCTTCAATTTTCTACAGTTTTATCCTTATTTTATTTGCAAGACCGAACTGACTAAGGAAAGTCACAGTAGGACAGGGTTCTTTCCCTGAGCCAAATGTATCCTTCCTTCTTCTTTAGGTAGAGTGCACCTGGCATTGCAGTTAGATGCAGGTGTTTTCGACCCTGACAGCAACAGCATCTTTGGATCTTGAGGCAAAGGCCATGAAGTTTGAAGTAGTTTAAGCTGAGATGCATACTTCAAGGTGCCTTTCCATCCAAGCATACCCTGAGTATTCCAGGAGCATTGGAGTTTGGTGGCAAAAAAAATCCAGAAGTGAATTTTCAGGCAAAGTAGCATAATTTGTGATTAAGGTTATCGGTAATATCTAACCTTTAGTAAATGCCAGCTGCATAATGATGGCTAGCGTGCCATTTCTACAGATACTGCACTGCAGTCAGTTCAGCCAGGCCATAAGAATCTATTTAATAGAACCCTAATGGGAAATGACCAGGATCTGACTACAGAAGATTAAAAGTGACAATGCTAATTGACTGCAGAGGTATCTACATGAAGAGGGGCCAGAAAAATCATTTAAGTCTAAATGAAATTGGACTGATTTGATATTTGAGAAAAGTATTACCTTCCTGCCGTGTTTAGCAGGGGGAATTAACGACTTCATGTTTCTTAGAGAAGAGTCTTTGTAGAACAATGGGATACAGCTGTTGGGAAAAGAACTTTCCTCAGCTGATTAGGAAAAAGAATTGCGCCTAAAGGTTTCAGGGCTCCTGCAATCTCAGTGCTTAATATTGGTGAACAGTGCTGGTTGAAAGGGTCCCAGAACAGAGAAGGTGGCCCATTCCTCACCCCCACTGAGGACAGAATAACAAAGAAGTGCAGCTGCTGGTGGGGCTTTTTTTTTTTTTTTAATTTAGGAAGGACACAAACTAATGACACTTTAAAGTCAATGTTCTCTCTCTCTTCTGACTTGTTTAATCATACATAAGCTCTTATCTAATTTCTGTAGAATTAATGTACAACTTTCTCGTCCGTCATGCTCCCAATCACATCAGGGAATTTGCACACACTCTTCTACCAGGTAATTCCTACCCATTTCTCTGATCTCAGTTTAAATGGTTTGTTTTTGTTCCCGGGGACATCTCCCTGGGACATCCAGATCAGGGGAGTATACACTGTATCACTGTCGTTAAGAACACCGACTCTAGAAACAGAAGGCCTGGAGGAAAACTCTGGCTTGGCCACTGGCTAGCTCTGTGATTTTTGGCAAGTTACTAATCCTCTCATTGCCTCAGATTCTCCAGCTATGAAATGGAAATGAGAATGACCGCACTGACTTTGTAGGATTATACAAACATTANGATTCTCCAGCTATGAAATGGAAATGAGAATGACCGCACTGACTTTGTAGGATTATACAAACGTTATTGGGGCACCAGGGTGGCTCAGGGGGTTAAAGCCTCTGCCTTCAGCTCAGGTCATGATCTCAGGGTCCTGGGATCGAGGCCCGCATCGGGCTCTCTGCTCAGCAGGGAGCCTGCTTCCTCTTCTCTCTCTGCCTGCCTCTCTGCCTACTTGTGATCTCTCTCTCTCTCTGTCAAGTAAATAAATAAATAAAAATCTAAAAAAAAAACATTGTTATAAACTCACTTAGCCCTATGTACTTTTCCTCCATTACTCTTTTCATGTTAGTATTTTCATATTACTATATGTATTGGTGCGATTATTTGATAAACACCTGCTTCTCCCACTGCAATATAGGTCCCATGATGTTAGAGAGTTTACCATAAAATCTCTAGGGCCTAGGACAGTGCCATTTTTAATTAGATTAAATATTTTAAATATTTGATTGAATGAATAAATGAATAGTGGCTTCTGTTGGTGGAAGCTTCCAACTTCTTACACTGTAGGCAAATGACAGCCCCTTCTACCTATAACTTTCCATGATTGTTATTCAGTGTTTCTCATCTCCTATATCTCTGCTAAGGTACCTTAACTATTAAGAGTCTCCAAACTACTTGTGAATGACTCTCGCTTGGCTTCTGGCTATACGAATGCTGGAGAGGAGCAATTCTCAACCTTGGTATGCAGTAAGGTGGAAACTGTTCCTTAAAGTTCCGTGTTGCTCTTTTCATAGTTGAAGGAGAAGTCACTTCTTCCAGTCTTTAGTAGCTGCCTTCCACTCCACTGTGTCCCAAACTCAATTTTTTTGCTCCAACAGTATGCTCAATTTTTCTCTGTAAATCTAAACTTCTACATAGGCTCTCTCAACCATGGATGATTGTCTAAGACAGTGTTTACTAGGGGTTCATAGCCTGTGGCCAAGAGAGAGGGGGTGCAGCTGGTTCATGGGCCACTGCAGGGTCCACAACCTAGACCAAGGTTTTTCTGCCTATTGCCCTGAATATAGGTGGGCAAGATTCCCCCAGGTCCCTTGGCATAGGCTCGATTCCATAGCTCCTTCAAGAGCACTTCTGTCAGATGGATGCTGAACTGTGTTCAGGGGGAACAAAAATTAGAGACTTCTTATGCTGCCATGATGCTGATATCACTTATGTTCTGATTTTTATCACCATAGATTAGTTTGTTTGTTCTTGAACTTTATAAAAGTACAATGATCTTTTGTATGTGGCTTTTATTCTTCAATATAACAATTTTGAGATTCATCCATGTTGTGTGCTCTAGCAGTTTATTCTTTTCATTGCTGAATAATATTTCATTATGTGAATATAACACACTTTGTTTACTAATTCTCCTATAGAGGAACATTTGGGTTGTTTTCAATTTGGGCCTACTCTAAATTAGGGTTCAGTGAATATTCCATGTCAGGTCCCCTTGTGGACATATGTTCTAATTTCTCTTGGGTAAACACCAAGAAGTGACATTTCTGTATAATAGGGTTGCTGTATGTTTAACTTCATTAGCACAATTACCAAGTATTTTGCCACAGTAGTTGTACCATTTTATATTCTCATCAACAAAGTATGAAAATCTTAGTCGCTGTACATTCTTGCCAATAACTTTTGTCAGTCATTACTATTAGCCTTCTAGTGAGTGAAGTAGTATCCCATTATGTTTTGTTGTTGTTTTCCAGATGGCTAAGAAGGTAAAGAACTATTTCGTGCTTTTATTGGCCATGCCTGTATCTTTTTACTATGTGTCTCTTCAAATATTTTGCCCAATTTTTTAATTGTATGTTTGACTTTTAATTGTTGATTTATATCTGGATACAAGATCTTTGTCAGACATATGTAAACTGAAAATTTTTTTCATTTTATATCTTGCATTTACATTTTCTTAATGTGATTATTTTGGTTATAGAAGTTTTACATTTTGATAAAGTCTAATTAATTATCTTTGTTGATTTATAGTTAGTGCTTTTTGTGTAATAAGTGATCTTTTCCTTTGCTAATATGCTTTAAGTTACTCTTCCATGTTTTCTGCTATGTTCTTGAAAGTTTCATGTTTTAATATTCCAACTTTATATGTATATATTATATATTATCATATATTGCAGGGAAAGAGAGAGAGAGAGAGCCCAAGCAGGGGCAGAGGGAGAGGGAGAGGGAGAATCCTAAGCACAGGTATGACCTGAGTCAAAATCAAGGGTCCCATACTTCCAACTGAGCTACCCAGGCACCCCAACCAACGCTGTATTTTTTAAAGATTGTTTTGGCTCTTGTAGGTCTTTGTAGTTCCATATAAACTTTAGAATCATGTAGTCAGTTTATACAAAAATGTTTGATGGGCTATTGATTGAGATTGCATTAAACTTATAGATTAGTTTGAGGAAAACAAGATATTTTAACAATATTGAATTTTTGTAATGCATAAACAAGGTTTATCTCTCCATTTCATTAATTTTCATTATCCATTATTAATTTTTCACTTTCATTAATTTCTCTCAGCAATGATTCGCAGTTTTTAGTTTAGAGGTCTTACACGTCTTTCATTAAATTTAAGATTTCATTAACATTTTTTTCCATTAGTTCTGTCAGTTTTTGTTTAATGACTTTTCTAAGGACATCTATCAAAATTTTAATGAATGGTGCAGTGAATTCATCATACTTTATTAGTTCATTATGAGTATTTATTGTTATGCTGTTTTATATTAGAGTATACAACAAGACCAGATGTCCATCAAGCATGCTCAGTTGTTAACGCTTCTGCTGACTTTCTAATACCTCCTTCTTTTCCAACTACAGATATGTCAGTTTATAGAAGAAGTTCCTCCCCATATTCCACCTGTAAGTAATCTGTCTGAATCTGGTTGGCAATAATATTAGCTTGCTGAGGGAAAAGATAATTAAGATTATTGAGTAAGTAATTTTGATTTTATAAACACATAAAGAGGGCACCTGGGTGGCTCAGTCAGTTAAGTGTCTGCCTTCGGCTCAGGTCATGATCCTAGGGTCCTGGAATCGAGTGCCACATTGAGCTCCCTGCTTAGCAGGAAAGCCTGCTTCTCCCTCTCTCTCTGTAGCTCCCCCTATTTGTGCTCACTTTCTCTCTCTGTCAAATAAATAAATAAAATCTTTAAAAATACATAAATAAATAAACACATAAATAAAATAGAATAGTAAGGATATGTGAGCTTTGTGACTTTTTTGTTCATTGTAGAGTATAACATTTAAAACAATTATTTCTTGATAGAAATGTTTGTGTTTTGATGGTTTGCTGTAATGCTCACCTCCATAGATTACATATATATATATGTATATATAATATGCATATTATTACACATAAAGAGGTTATAATTATATAGCCATTGTTAGTCACATCTAAGTGAAAAATAAAATCAAAATTACATTTTTCAAAAAAGCTATTTCTTGTAAAGTGTAACAATAATATCAAAAGAAAGAAAAGTAGAACAGATGTTAATTTATTCATGCCAAGATGAGCATCCTTAATATGCCATTTAAAAAATCTATTGTGATCTATTTATCAGATTCTAGAGAATAGTCATAATTTCAGTAACATAAAAATAATATATTTTCTCATTTATCTGCTCACTATGAAACTGGAGATGGATTACAGTAACTGGTAGGAAACCAAACCTCAATGCACATTACAGTTGACAATGGGTCACTTAATTTTCACATCTTAGCACAGGAACTTATTTGGAGGAACATTAAAAAATGTCTCTAGCTCAATTTAAGAAAAGTGTAGAAGAATTAACTCGATATTCTTCCCTAGAATTACAATGACCTACAGTAAAATAAACCTATGCAAGCAGAACCCAAATCTGAAAACTCCACAAAGGAGATGAGGGTATGAGATAGAACCCCAAAGAACACTGTGTGTTCATGTACCCACCTTACTAATCAGGCCAGAAGGTAGAAAATGAGAGTTTTATTCAGTACAGTTTTTGGCTTTAGGGGATATCTTAATTAATGATCTGTCTAGTTCCCCTGGATCCCTGTCATGGGTCTATACCACAGCCTCTTCGTGTTACCTATTCTCACCTGAAACTGCAACATTCTTCAGAGGATTGTCCTTGGACCCATAGGCTGAGATTTTCTGGAAATAACTTAGAATTTAATAGTCCCTGGGAAGGTCTATAGCCAATGACTGAGGGAAGACTGGGTAAAAAGTCTGATCCCTTGCCTTCAGGGGAAAATACACTGCAGTCGTCAATCTTTAGAGCTCCCCATGGGATGAGGCTGAGGCTAGGATGACACCTGAATTGCACTCTTGCTTAGTTTCTTACTTCTCCCTTCTCGACGTCTCCTATGCCCTTACTTGTTTCTCCTGGGAGCATCTCCTAACAACTCATTTGTATACAAATGCTTTTCTAAGCACCTGCTTCTGGGAAGCCTGACCCAAGATAATGGGTCTACTTTTCTAATGCTTTCCATTCAAGGATCCAAAAATAATAATTGTTATCACCATGCAGTGTGCTAATTGTGAAGTAACTGAAAAATTCACAGTGTTGGGAAAGAGCAAGAATCTTTAGTTTTGCATTGACCATGGAGGGGTCTGAGGAACATTTAAGAACTAAGAGGAAGAAGAGAAGAGAAGTGAAGGACAAGTTAATACAATAGAGAAAAAATTCAGGCCATGATTCAATAAATAACTTTTGAGCATCATCAATATGTCAGGCTTTCTTCTAGCCACAAAGAATGTGATCCTGACCATGGAGTTTATATTTTAGTTGGAAAAGAGAGAACTACAAAACTGTTTTTGAGGGAAGAAGGAGGCACTTGTTCCTGGTGGGAGCCTTTTTCTTACAATTCTGCTTGTTGCTTAGTCTTCCAAGAACATATTTTATGCTCTGACTCTCAAATAAATGCAATATGAAAGCTGACTATCCTTGACTTCATCAAGGTTTGGATTCAACTCAACCACAACATAAATAACTAATCCCCATTCTGAATTTTTACTTCTTACATTCCCATTGAGTTAACACTTCTACAGAAACAATAGACGCCAGTCTGCTTTCTCTTTTCCTCATTTTAAAAGCTAACCTCAATCACTTGCCACTTTGTATATTCTCTTCCCGAGAGATGTTTTCAGATTAAGTTTTCTCTAAAAATATGTGTGCTGTGTAGGAGGGATTGCAGGAATCAGTAAGGGTGGACTCTTTAATTAAATCTGCAGCCTTTTCTTCGCTCCCAATTTCATAGCATGTGCTCTGACTTCATGTGATGTTAGTTTGCCAGCCAAAAGATTTCCTCTGCTGACATTTCACAGAAGCCTGTTTCTCAGAGGTGATTAGATCAGTACCTGGTCTTTAATAATAATATTAAAAAATTAAATTTGGTTTACAAAAGTGTTACAGATATACCTTCAACAATTTTAAACATTTGCCACATAAATGAAAAATCATGTGGTAATTTTTTGATGTAGCACTGATGACTTTTCTTTGACTAGGGTCCATGATTAGAGTTTTATTTCTTGCATAAACCATATGCACAATATATTTCCATAATTTCCAATTTCACATTTTGAAAATGAAAAAAAGCTAAAGAAATTTGTGAGGCAGAGTTCAATAATTCTTTTAATTTTTGTAAATTATTTTTGTCCTTATCTATTCCAATTTAATTTTCTTATGAATAGAAGTTATGGAGTCTGTGGAAAACTTTCAATTTATTGTTTATAGGCACAACAAAACTCTTTTAGCTTTCATATTTGCATATTACTTTATTTTAGTTATTTTTTAAGCTTGCGTACTATTAAGTTACGTAATATAAAAACAAGTCCAACTGGCACAAAATGTTAGAGAACTAACAATTAAATTGATGGTGAAATATTTTTTTGGTCATCCTAGGGATTATCCAGGGAATTAAGTGATCCATGGGAATCAGTTTCCTTTGCAGAAGGAATTGAGAAGTTCAGTTATTTTAGAAAATTGATGATTTGGAGATAAGAGTTATTCTATGCAATATGCCCCTGCCTTTGGAAAATAATGAGGTCAATAGCACTAAAAATGGGTGGATACAAGGAAGTGGAGCAGAACTTCTAGGTATAACATCCTCTTGGAAAAAGTAAATAACTTTGGGAGCACTCCAGCCTAAACATTCAAAAAACTAATGTTCCAGTTATCTGCATCACACTCCAGTTCAAACATAAGAAATGAATCTGACACTACTGTTTCTTTGTAAGTTTATGGACATCATCTCAGAGAAAGACTTGTCTTTGTATCTTGAGATTAAAGCTCTAGAAAGTTTCTCCTCCAGTTATTTCCTAAATCCTGCAAATAGTGAGTTACACATTGTCTTCATTGTCTTTCTTGGGCTCTTTTGTTAATTTCGAATTATTCTTATCATTATAGCACATTAAATCTCTAAGCACCTACCCTGAAAAAATATCAGATATCCTCTAGGAAAAGGGCTAAAATAGCTGAGAACATTAAGTGACTCTGTGTGTATTGGGGCATGGTTAATAGGAAAGGAAATCTAGAAAAGAGCTTAGAAAATGGAAAAACTGAAGCATAATTTTATCCCTTTCCTAATTTTCTTGAGTGCTAACAAACTCCCCAGCCATTTGTCCTATATGCTAGCCAATGGGCTACCAGATGGAGACTGATGACTTTTAGTTAGTTCTGATGTCAATCTTCTTTCATGGAGAATATCCAATCAAATAAAAGTGAAAAAAGTCACAGTGATCTTTTTTAAAAAATTACCTGTGATTTTGATGAAAAAATGTACTTCTCCAACAATAATCCAATTAAAAATGGGCAGAAGACATGAACAGACATTTCTCCAAAGACGACATACAGATGGCCAACAGACACAGGAGAAGATGCTCCACATCACTCATTATCGGGAAAATGCAAATCAAAACTACAATGAGACATCACCTCACATCTGTCAGAATGGCTAAAATCAAAAACACAAGAAACAACAGGTGTTGGCAAGGATGTGGAGAAAAAGGAATACTTG
The DNA here is from genome assembly GCA_002007465.1 of Ailurus styani. NCBI lineage: Eukaryota > Metazoa > Chordata > Mammalia > Carnivora > Ailuridae > Ailurus > Ailurus styani. Next base: position 95,906 of record LNAC01001014.1, on the reverse strand, counting down.
TGCACTGTTGGTGGGAATATAAACTGGTATAGCCACTGAGGAAAACAGTATAGACGTTCCTCAAAAAGTTAAAAATAGACCTACCCAATGATCCAGCAATTACACTACTATGTATTTACCCAAATAATACAAAAACAGTAATTCGAAGGGATACATGCACCCCTATGTTTGTAGCAGCATTATTTACAATAGCCAAGATACGGAAGCAGCCCAAGTATCAACTGACAGATGAGTGGATAAAGAAGATGTTCCATATGTATATATGTACTTTTATATATACATTTATTTATACATACATATATATATTATTCAACCACAAAGAATAATTAAATCTTGCCATGTGCAACAACATGGGTGGATCTAGAGAGTGTAATGCCATGCAAAATAAGTCAGTCAGAGAAAGACAAATACCATATATGATTTCACTCTTATGAGGAAATAAAGAAACAGAACAAAGGAACATGGGGGAAAAAAAAAGGTAAACCAAGAAACTCTTAACTATAGCAAATAAACTCATGGTTACCAGAGGGGAGGTGGGTGGGGGAATGGGTGAAATAGGTGATGAGGATTAGGGAATGCATTTGCTGTGATGAGCACTGGGTATTGTATTAAATTGTTGAATCACTATATTGTACACCTGAAACTAATATTACACTGCATGTTAACTACCTGGAATTAAAATAAAAACTTAAAGTTAAAAAATACATTTCTCCATTAAAACTTTATTCACTGTTTTTTAAGTTGTCAATATGGTATGTACACCATTTATAACCCAACACACCTGGATTATCCATCATTGCTAACAGATATAAAAATTGCTGTAGGTTTTTTCTTTTCATCAACTTACTATTTTGACATGTAAAGAAGAGTCATTTTGTAAAATTCTAAACTTTTACAAAGGTAAGAAATGGTGAAATAATAACAACATTTGTCTTCTGTCAGGAAGTATTGACACAGTATTACTATAGCAAAATTGGTTTGTGTTCTAAAGTGTGTCTCATAGATAAATCAGATTTTAGATTTTTTTAAATAACCTAAATTGTTCTTTTTATATTAATGCCTATAAAAACATCAGGGCATATAAGTGTGGAAAAAAGATTCTATGAAGTAGATATAAAATTTGTATAGAAACCATGAAATTCCCTGAACATTCATTCTCCATACTTGACATTGACACAAGGTCATTTTCAAAGTATAATGTGGCATATTTCATATTTCATTAATGTCTAAATTATGGACTTCTTGGGCAAACAAACCCCTTTGTAAATGGCAAGGAAATGTCTGTTTACTCTTTTTGCAAGATTCTATCCAGAGAATTGAGGAAAGAAAGTGTGCTGTATGTGAATGAAACCATAAGAATTTATATGGCAAATTCATGTAATAGAGAAGAGCCCAGAATGATTAAAACATTGGCAGCAAAATCTCTTAGCAGTGAAAGTAGATTATAGTCTACTAGTCAATAATTTTTGACCTTGGAAATCTATTTCACTTCTTGCTTTTTTATCCATGCCCATCAACACATGCCAGAATCGAACATCTAGTGCCATAGGTCTAGTCAAACAAGCAAAACAACAGAGCATGAAAATGCAGACAACAATGCCTTTTATATTTTTATCAGCTTTATTTTGATATTAAGAAGAAAAAGGTGTCATAAGTGAAATGTGACTTAATATAATTGGATTTTAAATTGTTTAACTGACCAATAGTAATATCCCAGTTCATTTTCTTCCAAATTGATAACAGAAAATTCAAATTCAACTCATATTTATTAAAATATCTACAATATTGATGGCATGTTCCAGACCAAATGAAGGAACACAGATGAGTAGTAGGGAGTAAGTAGTATGCACTGTACGCTCACTGGCTGCTGTGGCCTGGTGGTCCTGGGTTACTGGAAGAGCTACTGTTCTAAGAGATGAGGCTGGCAGAGCAAGCAGGGGGTCAGTTGAAGACATTGAATGGGAGGCTCAGCAATATTGTCTCTGTGTTACAGTGCTATAGGGAAGGAGATGCCATGTAAGATTTTTAATGAGGGAAATGAGCCACTTAGGGAGTTTCAGTTTGATTCAACCTTTATAAAAGTAGTTATATATATAGAACACTTCACTCCATTCACATCTTGGTGGAGTAAGGAAGGGAGAAAGAGGAAAGAAGGGACAAAGTCATAAGGAGCAAACACTAGAGAGGTAGGGGGAAAAAGTGAGAAAAAGATTAAATAGGAAATGTAAGTAAATTTTGAATTGAGAATTAGGTGCAGGATATAATTTGCTGTTTCTTGAGGATGTCAGCTTCTGAGAACTCACCCATCACTTCCTAAGCTAGAGGTTAAACTTGTTGCCTGCAGAGTATAAGCACCTCAAGACTAAGGTTTGTTTTACTTTATTTTTATTTAATTATCTGTTTTTAACTTACCTACTCATTTTAAAATTTATTTTCATATATTTTAAACATATTTTATGTTTGAGTGTCTTTGTGAGGCTATGCCATTCTGTGATTCACCATTCCTTATTTTCTTATATCTGTGTTTATATCCCTGCTTCGTGTCTATAGATGACTAAGTTTGTGGTTCCAACTAGAAGACCCATACTAAAGACTTTATCACTGAAAATTGGTAAAACTATTTGCATTTATGTATCCCTTAAAATTAAAAAATAAATAAGACACACATGTCCAGAAATTTTGAAAGAGATGTTGTATGTTTCCATCTACCATTTCCAAAGAGAACGGTGGGCTCCTTGGAGAAATGTATCAGATACTCTCAAAGTGCCTGTCATACTTTATCAGCAGCCATTAAAAGAGCATCTGCTTCAAAAATTCAGCCTCTAAGATATTTANCCTCTCTGCCTCCTTGTGATCTCTCTCCCTCTGTGAAATAAATAAATAAAATCTTTAAAAAAAAAAAAAAATTCAGCCTCTAAGATATTTTTATATACTCTTTGTACCACTTTAGGCAGGAATCATTTGGTAAATCCCAATGTTGCTCGTTTTCTTTTGTGTCTTGCTTCAAAGCTAGTATATTTCTTTTCTGCTTCTCTTTTTATTTTTTGCAAAAAACTGATAGGAACCAATTAAACATTATTGACTGGTATAGTATAGGATAATCTTGTTTTCATCATAATTGCTTATCCATAAACAGTAGCTCTGCCATCGGACTCATTATAGTTAAATATATTGCCAACTATATTGGCCTCCCACTTATTTTCATTCAGATCTATGCCAAACATCTACAGCTATCTTCTTCTAAATGTTAAGGGATTATAATTACTCTACTCTTACCAGGAAGAATGCATGTATCTATCTATGAGAGTTTAAGGTAGAAAAAGACATATATAATTATAATGGTTCTGAATGTTACTACTGAGTAGGGCATTTCAAAATCTGAGGTCTAAAAATATAATAAAATTTTATACTTATAAAAAAGATGGATTTTATTGTATATGATTAATGTTTTAATAAGAAAATATTTTTCAAAGTATGATATAAGGTAACTGGATAAGCATGGCAGAGAACAGATTACATTTATATCTGCTTTATATGCTACCAAAAGAAAGGTAAAGAAACAAACAAACAAAAAGTTATAAATCCTTAAGAACAAAGTGACTAGGAGGGTAAAACCAGTTAATTAAGGATAAATGCCAACACAGTTTAGAATAAGAAATTAAAAGGAAGAAATTCAATCCTAAATGCCTACAGAGAAGGGTACAACAAGTAGCCAATCACAGGCCCTCAGATAATCACAGAAGTTCTAAGAAATTAGTCTTGGGTACTTCAAATGGGTGTCTAGGGTACAGAGCTGCACATGCGATGATTAAGTCATGCCAAAAAGGGCCAGCCTGACTTTAAAGATTGGTGAGAATGACAACTCAGACTTGGTTCAAGATTGCTTTCCCATTGGTACTAATAGATCACTAAGCAAGCTTTACCAGTATAATCTCAAAACAAAGATAGAAAGGCAATTCCTGACTGTCAATGACTTTGTATTTCCCTCACAAAGGTACATTTGAACTGTGGCAAAACGGCTTCATGTGCAAGAAATCCACAGATCAAAAGGTCCTGAAGCCACAGGCTTTGTACTATTATAAAAGGTAACTGACCTCTTTATTCCTTAAAGATCTGCTTAGCACCCTGTGATATTTATTTATTGTTTATTTATTTAATTTATTTATCATTAAGTAAGCTCTAAGCCCAAAGTGGGGCTTGAAATTATGACCCTGAGATCAAGAGTTACATGCTCTATGGATATGGCTAGCCAGGGACTTCTGTGGTGTTAATTTTTTGTGTGAAGTTGACTGCACTAAACGATGTGCAGATATTTGGTACAACATTATTTCTGGATGTGTTTGTGTGAGTGTCATCAGAGGAGATTAGCATTTGAATTTGCACAAAGAATATCACACTCACCCATTCAGGTGGTCATCATCCAATCCATTGAGGGCCTGAAAAGAACAAAAAGGCAGAACAACACATCATTCTTTTTGCTTGAGCTGGGACATCGATAGTCTCTTGCCCACCAATGTTAAGCACCCCTCTTTCTTGGGCCTTTGGACTCAAACCAAATTACTCTACCAGTTTTCCTGGTTTTTCAGCTAGAAGATGGTATGTGTAGGACTTCTTGGTCTCCTTAATCACATGAGCCAATTCCTATAATAAATCTCCTCTCTTTCTCCTATTGATTCTCTTTCTCTGAGAACTCTAATAAATCCCCTATGAATAAATTTTTGCCATGCTCACAGTTCTATTCTTTTGAGTTCCATAAAGACCTATATAACATGTTTAGTCACAGCCCAATTCAGAGTGAAAGTCTGATCTCCAGGGGGCAACTGGACCTCCACATAGCTCAGAACAAAGTGATAATTCAGTGACTCCTCACCTCAAAGATGTGCTTAACACTCTGTGATATTTTTTGTTTTTTTTGTTATTAAGCAAGCTCTAGGCCCAAATTAGGGCTTGAAATCATGACCCCAAGATCGAGTTGCATACTCTACCAACATGGCTGGTGTTGGTGGCATACGTGGTGTTAATTTTATGTGTCAGCTTGACTGGGGATATAGCAGTGATTAAAAAATAATAATAATACTCTGGGTGGTTCAGTTGGTTCAGTGTCCAGCTCTTGATTTTGGCTCAGGTCATGATCAGGATCATAAGATTGAGCCCCGTGTTGGGCTCCTGGCTGGGTGTGAAGCCTGCTTAAGATTCTCTCTCTCTCTCTCTCTCTCTCCCTCTCCCTCCCCTACCCCACTCACACGCTTCCTTGCACTCTCTCTCTCTCAAAAAAACCCCTAAGGCTCAAAGTCAATAAATACTAAAAATAAACACAGAGAAAATTGCAGAGAGCAGAAGTGTGTGTGTGTACACAAAAATATATTTATAGATAGATATATTAGATGGAACCATATGAAACTGCTATTTTTGTAGATAAAATGATCAAACAGCAACAATTTAATGCAGCTTAATAAGATTGTAAATATAAATTTTGATATATATTTTATATTCTCAGATCAATGAAGATATGCATCTATAAAATAATAATAAGATCCCATAAACATAGGAGAAATAAAAAAGAATAAAAAGTCTTTGGAAATTAAAAATTTACACTGGAAATTTTTTAAAAGGTAGAAAGGTTGAGAGATAAAGTTGGAGAGTCTTCCTAAAACTAAGGAAAAAAAAAAAACCCTGAAAACCGTAAGACATAAAAAAGAAGAAAATTAGAGGGTCAGTATTGACCCAATATGCTATTAATAGAATTTTCAAAAAAGAGAAAGAAGAAAAAGAGCATAGTTTTTTTGGGGGGGCGGGCAGTGGCAGGGGAGAATATCAAGTGCCAGGCAATTTTATAGAAACAAAGGATATAATTCTGTTGATTAATAGGATGCTCAGGGAAATTAATGTAACAAGGTATATCACTGCAAAATTTTTGAACATGAGGGAAAAGAAAAAGATGCTAAAAATATTCTAGGTGGAAAAAATGGTCACAATTATATATGGTCATCCAATTATATGAGGATATTCATTATCTTAGTGACAACACTGTAAGTTAGAAAACAATGGACAATGCTTTTATAATGCAGAGTAAAAAAATTTCCAAGCAGTAATTCCCAGGTGAACTGGGTGAAAGAAATAATTTTCATACTTGCAAAGAATAAAAATATTTAATCTCCCTATGCACTTATCTCAGAAATACACTGGAGAATGAGTCTCACTAAAATGTGGAAGAGGCCAACATGGGAAATCAGGTCCTGACCCAGGAGGGAAGTGAAAAGAATTCCCAGAACAAAAGCGATGGGAATGCAGCTGTGTACTGACCAGGAGAGAAGTTTCCAGAAGCAGGAGGAGGCAGGGCGGCATCAGGAGTTCCCAGTATGAAATAGAAATGATAGCTCATCTAGTACATTTTACCATTTGCTAAATGATACTAAGAGGCTGCTGGATGGTGAGAGATAATTATTTGTAGGTCTATACGAGAATAAACAAAAAAGTGAGGCAACAAAAAGTCGTATGAGAAAATAAAATAAGAAATACCCATTATTAGGTTCAGTAACGACCAATGTTTGCATTTAAAAATAAGTAGGGATGCCTGGGTGGCTCAGTTGGTTAAGCGTCTACCTTTGGCTCAGATCATGATCCCAGGACCCTGGGATTGAGTCCCACATCAGGTTCCCTGATCCTCGGGGAGCCTGCTTCTCCCCCTGCCTGCTGCAACCCCTGCTTGAGCTCTCTCTCTTTCTCTGACAAGTAAAACCTTTTTTCCTTTTTTTTTTTAATTTGTCAGAGTGCACAAGAAGGCAGAGTGGCAGGCAGAGGCAGAGAGAGAAGCAGGCTCCCCGACTGAGCAAGGAGCCTGATGCGGGCCTAGATCTCAGGACCCTGGGATCATGACCTGAGCTGAATGTAGCCACTTAATCAACTGAGCCACTCAGGCATCCCTAAAATCTTTAAAAAAAAAAATAATGTAAATAGTGAATATTGAAATAACTCCAAAATTAACACATAATTGAACTTTTTTGGGGATAGAAAGCAGTGAATGGGGGAAATCGTAAGATAGCTAAATCTTAGTTACCAAATAAGAGGTCAAAAGGTGATGTCTAATGAATATTCATAGTAGCTGCATTTTTTTTAAAGATTTTATTTATTTATTTATGAAAGACAGAGAGAGAGAGAGAGCGCGCGTGCGTGCAAGCAGGGGGAGGGGCAGAGGGAGAAAAGCAGACTCCCCACTGAGCAGGGAGCTTGGCAAAGGGTTGGATCCCAGGATACTGAGATCATGACCTGAGCTGAAATCAAGAGTAAGATTCTTAAGCAAATGAGCCACCCAAGCACCCCCATAATGGATTAATTTTTGATAGCCACATGTCCAACAATAGTTGAATGGATAAGGAAATAATGGTATATCCTATCAATGGAGTATTACTCAGCCATGAATAGGAATGAACGTATTCAATATGAGTAAATATAATTCTGCTGAATGAAAAAAAGCCAGATTATGGAAGTACATACTATATGATTCAATTTGTATAAAACTCTAGAAATAAACTAATCTGTAGTGACAGAAAATACAAGTGATTGCCTGGGGATGAGGCAGCTTGAGGTATGGAGGGAAGGATGATTTCAAAGGGGCATGAAGAGACCTTTGGGAGTGATGGGAATGTTTATTATCTTGATTATGGTGATCTTTTCACATGTATGTGTGTGCATGTCAAAAGTCATCAAATGATCAACTTTAAAAATAGCATTTATCATGCATCAACTACATCTTAAAAGTGCAAAAATTTTTAAATTGAAATATTGGTGAAATAAATATTAAAAATATGTATTTTAGAAATAGCAGAAAAATATACCTAAAGAGTGGAAAATAGCCTGTGAGAAGCAGGATTGGAAAGGGGAAAGGTATTGCTGGTTCTTAATGTAAGTCTAATAGTACAATTTGATTTTTTAAACTGTGTACATGCATCATTTTCATAAAATTTAATGAAGTCTTATGTCCATTTTGAAAGATACACATACTCTACATAAATGCTCACACAAACTCATGATGCTTTCTCCAAAGTAGACAAGAATGTGTATATGACTTTTGTGAGGTTGACTTTTGTGTTCGGTGTTTGTTGCTGAATAAACATTTAGGAAATGGATGACAAGTGCTCACCTTTACTCACCTGAAAATCGAGGTCTAGAAAGTAAATCATTCACATGCCTCCTGAGGCTATCTGATTATATTCCTTCCTAGATTGCCACTGAACTGCAAAGAACGCTTTAATTGATGAGAAGTTTGGGAGAATTAGGCGAGTAAATCTGATTCACCTTTAATGAGTCTCAAACCAGTTCTCCAAAGTTGGGAAGAAATTTTGTCTGGGTTTTCCAATGGCCAGTTACTGCAGGTGTGGAACCCTCCTGTAGTGTAAGTTTCCCATCAATGTATGTGATGAATTGGCTACTATGTCTTCAGTATGACCACATAATCAAATGGCATGAGTTAAAGGTAGAGATTTCAGGAAAAAAAAAAAGTTTTCATAATGAATATTTATGAAATAAATAAGAGGAAATATATGAACAAATGTACTACCATCAATGCTTAACTCTATAGTCTAACCAGTAGTTAGAACATAGTGTGTGAGGGATGGAAGGAAGGCACAGCTAAGGCTAATCCAGGTGACACTCCTGTCACACTGCCCATTCAGCTTTGTGCCACGAGTCTTCTTGGATTGCTTTGATATGAACTGAGACATGTGTAAGAAAGTCCTTTATAAACAATCAAACTGGTTTAGTGGTAATTTATGATTAATTATATACTTTGGCTTTATAACGTGTGTGCCATGGAGTCTCACAGTGAATATTCTGAACAGTACACTTTATTATAACTTTAAAGAATTTCTAAAACTTGGTCATAATCTTGACCATTGTAGCATCACCTCTGCATCTGGTTTTAAAAATAGAATTTATCAGCAACCTATTAAGAATATAAATGCCTGTTAAGTAACTATCAGATGAGCCTTCCCCATGTGGAAAGACTCTTAAAGGCTATTTTAAATAACAAAAAGGATCAGCCACCTGGACTTGATGACTTTATTGCTTTATAGGAACAGACTGTGCTCCTTTCAAAGTCATCAGAACAGGGGTGGAAAACCCTGCCTGTCTTACAAATTCTTCTTAATGAGTTCACAAGTTTTTTGTTGTTTTTTTTTCTTTTTCTCCCAATTAGTACAAAACTGTGCAACTCAGTATTTCGTTACCCAGACCTTTTTTCAAGACACCTTGGTACTTTGCTTAAAATTGAAGGGACCTATATTCCTAGTCTGTTTGCCCTGAAAATAAACACCATAAACTGGGTGGCTTATAAACAAAAGAAATTTATTTCTCACAATTTTAGAGGCTGGGATATCTAGGATCAAGGCACTGGCACAGATGTGGTGTCTGTGAAAAGCCACTTTCTAGTTCATAGAGGGGCCTTTTTGTTCTTTGCTGTCCATACATGGTGGAAGGATCCCAGACAGCTGAGGTCCCTTTTTTAAGAGCACTCACTCCATTCATGAAGGCTCCACCCTCATGACCTAGTCACCTTCTTAAGGCTCCCCTAACCTAACACCTTTACCTCAAGGGGTAGATTTCAATATATGAATTTTGGGGGACACAAATATTCAAACCATCGCACGGTCTGAAAAAACAACAAAAACCCAGAACAAAATAGAATTAGAACAACGTGCGTGGAGGTATCTGTCAGAAAGTTGAATCTATATGTGGACTCAAATCTGGTCAAATGAGTCATCTTCATTTTTCTTTATCAGCATCTCCTAAAATACTTCAACTTCCTTGTCACCCCCCACCACAGACACAGACAAACACAGGTGGAAATGAAGGCTTAGAAGATTCATTATTAAACTTAATTCTTATTCATTCTCAACAGAAATTTGTTGCACAGAGAGAGACAAACAATTTCCAGAAGAGAAAGATGTTTTAATATGACTGATATAAAAATCAATGATAAAAGACAGGAGTGGGGGGAACACAAAACCTCATATACATGACTCTTCGCTGGCTTTTCTTCTTTTCAGTGGGGTGGTAGGAGGGAGTACAGGTTCTGGCAAAGGAAGTGAAGAACTTGAAAATATCATTACAAATGAAAATATCATAACCTTTTCAGGTGACTGGCCATGAGCATGAATTATAATATGTCCATCTATATTAGCAGTGAAAGAAAGCAGAAGGTCCAAGTCCTTACTAGCTAAAGAGAAAATAAATAATCATGTATTGTGTTTTAACATTTATAAACAAAACCCAGAGCAATTAAAGAGCTCTTATTACTCATTAATTTCAAGTTACAGTCATTTTCTAATTGGATTTGCATGTAGACAACAAGCTCCAACAATGCTGAATCCTTGCCTGTCTTATGCATTTTATGTGTTTGAAAAACATGGAAAAATCCTTTTATTTCACTGGTTTGGAAGAATAGGGCTAATGAAACTATAGCTGGCATGGCATCAGGCATTTTATAATTCAAGTCAGTGAGGTTATAGAGAGTACAAGTGGCCTACTATCACATTCAAAACCATGTAGTATTTAAGAACCCAATTTCTCCCCGAAATCTTCTAAGCAAGGAAAATCTCAGGTACCATGGCAGGAACTTGGTGTGTGGAGACACTGGTCATGCTGGGAGATGATGAGCATTGAATTTGGGTTCAGAAGTGCTTGGTTTAAGAGGAATCCCTGCCACTTGCTCCGTGACTGTGCAACCTGGAACAAGCCTCTGGACGGGCTTCTGTAGCCGAGTCTTGGGTGTCAATACACCTGCCATGCCTTCCCAGATAATTATATAGAGATCAAATAAGGTAACATGTAAAACTGTCATACTTTATAGAGTGTGATACAAACATAATACATTATTTTTCTTTCTTGGGTAAAACTGAAAAAAGAATCCCTTATAGGATCATCTGAAAACTTTCTAACCTAAGCAGCTGTAGTAAGATCCTGCTGTATTAGTTACTATGGAAAAGCACATTTTATTTACTGTCATTAAATATTTTCTTTATAGTGGTGCTCTGGATAAAACACCCAATCTTACTAGATTTTGTCAACTGCTATAGAGAGGCCTAGTTTGTTTTTTTTTTTAAGATTTCATTTATTTATTTGACACACACAGAGAGAGAGAGAGAGAGAGAGAGAGAGAGAGAGAGATCAGATCACAAGTAGGCAGAGAGGCAGGCAGAGAGAGAGGAGGAAGCAGGCTCTCTGCTGAGCAGGGAGCCCGATGCAGGCCTCGATCCCAGGACCCTGGGATCATGACCTGAGCCGAAGGCAGAGGCTTTAACCCACTGAGCCACCCATGCGCCCGAGAGGCCTAGTTTTTAATGAAGTGATTTTAAAATTTCATCTCCATCCTTCTGGTTTGGGGGTGGCCAGTTTTAATGATGGTGGGACCAACTTTTAAAGAACGGAGAACGATTGAGGTCAAACAGAGAATGATTGAGGTCATTATGTTACACACACTAATAGGTATTTCGTCTTATGTAAGCTACAGTCAGTATTTCCATGTGGCTTTCGAGAATCATGTTGTAAATATTCATCAAGAGACCGTCCTCACTCTCTTTTATCTACAGAGAATTACACCTCTGAGAAATGTTAAATACCTAACAATCCTAATTTGAGATTTTCATTGTCATCTTTTTCCTGATGCCCTGAGCATATGTGATAAATAATGACAATTAAAATATCCATCTAGAAATTTAAAATTAATAATTTTGGAGTGCCTGGGTGGTTCAGTTGGTAACCATCTGCCTTTATGTCAAGTCATGATCTCAGGGTCCTGGGATCCAGCCCTATATCCGTTTCTGTGCTCAGCAGGGGGTCTGCTGTCCCCCTGCTCCTCCCCCCACTACTTGTGCTTTGTCTCTCAAATAAATAAATAAAATCTTAAAAAAAAACTTAAAAAAGTAAAAATAAATTCAATTTCACACAACCTAAGTTTTCCAACAATGGTGACTACATTTGCCTATTGCACAGATTCTAAGAACCAGCAATAATGCGCAGAGTCTTTGGCAAGAAGACCTTGGGTCCTTAGTCTCCAGGCCAGGCTGCTAGCCATGGACCGACACCTAAACAGCAGGTGCATGTAAGGCCCAAAGGTGGCTTAAATGTGAAGAACAACATTGTAACAACCTGAGCTCCCTGAGCATTGACAGAGATACCACTTGACACTTTGCTCCAGATGGTTTCATAATCCCTTTTAAAGGTATAGCATTACACCTTGCTTTACATTGCCCTATATTGTAAATGCCTCCAGTTTAGAGACAAAGTATTTTCTAAAGAATACACAAGGCTATACACATAGTAAGAAATTTGTTTTCATGAACTATATTACCTTAAGTCAGTAAGTTTGGGCTTCAGGTTCCTCATTGGAAGAATGGTTTTTTGAGCCCTTTCTGTCTTATTAGTGTATGTGTATGTGAAGGTAAGATATACAAGTATTAAGCGATCTTAGTAAATTCACTTTTGGAATTCCAGCCTCCTGACTCTAAACTGGCCTTTTCCATCAAGTGATGCTATCTGACATGGTACCATTTCACAGCACTAAGAGCACTCTACTATTTCATGAGATGGGCTACTGGGCTGGGCCAAAACATTTCTTTCCAATAGTTATGCAGCTGCTACTTCATTCCCAAGCAGGGCTGTTGCAAGACAGTTTGTATTAAAAAACACATCATCCCAAATGGTAGAAGGACTTTACCTCTCCTAGCTCCTCACTGTAGGCTAGTACAGTAGCTCCTCTAAGTAAGGAATTTTTGCTGTCTTTAGATCAGCAAGAAAACAAGCCAAAGAGTTTCTTTCCTCTTCCAGGTTTTCCAGAGAACCAATGATGCCAACATAACCCAACATGCAGACATAATTTGGACTCATTATTATATATACTCACAATATGTTCTGAGGGTATGAATATCATTAGTTGGTTTTCTCTTGGAGGGAGGTACACTGAGGGTGCACTGCCATGGCTGACTCTGATATTCTAGATCTCCAAATTCCTTTTAGCTCTGACATTCAGGAAGGATTCTTAGCCAGTCCTGGGAATAACAGCAGAGGGAGCTGGCAAACCCACAGAAGGAGTGGAATAGTAAACCGAATTAAAAGACAGGGGTAGGTTTTACTTAGGCTTTCAAGTTATTGCATTCAGCCTAAGTTGTTTACATATATTTGCCTATACAGTCTTTAGTCCCTTAAAAAACAAACAGAGAAATGACAACAAATTCTTGCATGCTTTTCCTGGTTATCTTTTTCGTTGTTTTTTATTTGAAGAAAGAATATGTTTGCATTCACATTCAAAATCTTTTAGGGGTGCCTGGGTGGCTCAGTGGGTTAAAGCCTCTTCCTTCAGCTCAGGTCATGATCTCAGGGTCCTGGGATCGAGCCCCGCATCGGGCTCTCTGCTCAGCAGGGAGCCTGCTTCCTCCTCTCTCTCTGCCTGCCTCTCTGCCTACTTGTGATCTGATCTCTCTCTGTGTCAAATAAATAAATAAAATCTTTTAAAAAAATCTTTCAAAATCTAAATTGAGGCCTGAATTAGCTCTCCAAGTATTAACAAAGTAGTTAGATACTTTATGAAACTTTACTTCATTATTATTACTACAAAATGTCAACATGAGACGAGGCCACATATATAAAGGAAAAACTTGGAGACATCACAAGAGTACTGTCCAATGAAAACAGTAGGTAACGTGTTCTTTGATTAGAGAGTCTAATCACACCTTTGGTAGGTATAAAGTTCCAACGCAGTATTCCATATCAGTTAAGATATATTCAGTAATTGTCAAATCTCAATTACTGACTGTGCTTTATTCTCATTGTATGTATGTGCACACATGCGTATGCGTATATGCAACTGCAGCTGAATTAGACCTGGGTCGTGGCACACTTTAACTCCTGACAGGTGCCCAGTGAAGCACTCAGTAAGGACAGGTTCAGTCCTTACAGTCATTGCCGTGCAACCTTGGCCCCAGTAGTTTTAATAGTTAATCACAAGCATTATTTTATAAGTGTCATCACTGCTTGTTTTATTAACAACTGGATACTTACATAAAAAATGGATCAAGTCAGATGTACTTGTTCATGACATCTTGGGAGACACGTACATAACACTGGAAGAAACTCATTCCATGACATCTCTGAAACAAAGAATATTTTTAGGGAATAGATGAAAAGGCTTTGGGAAGCTTCAGGGAAAAAAAATGTTTTCATGCATTCCAAGAGATATGTATTTTCTTCTATTACCTTTTGTTGATACCATTTTCATCAATAAAGGTCTTCATCTAGTTGCAAAAGATACAAAGAAAATCCTTTTTATATCATAGTGAGAACAACCTTGATGTAGTTCCCCTGGCTTTGAATTATAATGTATGTCATCAGTAATGTATACTGATACATTTACTGATAATTTACTTCTGACATTAAGATGTTGCTTTAGGGCATGTTGTTGCAAATGTATCCTATTCACTTTCTTGCCTTCTAAATGCCCTTCATGTTTCAGTAAAACAATCCAATCAAAACTAAAGACCAAAAACACTGTAAAACAAATCAAGCATATAAACAGTTCCTAAGCATTTCTGTTACATTTTTAGCCCTTTAGCCAGAGGCTCTTAAATGTCTTAAGCTGTATATAGTAGCTTAACTTGGCAAACTGACCACAGAAAATGTCATCAGTGCACACTCTTTTTGAGTTAGGTTCTTAAGGACTGTACCCTCTTAAGACCTGGAGGATACGGGAATTACTTGGAGGACCAGAAGCTGCTTCGGGTAGAACTGTTTTAAAGCATATCCAAGTTTAATTAATCATGTTCCTCCCCCTTGTGTCAGCTCGGGGCAAGAGCCTTGAGTCTGCCACCTCATTCTGGAGCCAGCAAGCAAGAGTCCTGCACTTTTGCACTGAGATGTTCCCAGTAAGATAGGAATTACTTTGGAAGGATTTGGATGTTTGTGGTTGGTGGCAGAAGCATTAATTCAAAGTTGTTAAGGAATCTTCCACATTTCAAAGTTGTTAAGGAGTCTTCCACTTGTGCAGTCTCTGGAATTAGGATTTTTATTATTGTGGCTAATAGTGGTAAATTAAATTTCTGGAGCAGGATATGAGTTCACTGTAGGAAAATATTGCCAGATGTTTATTGCAAAAATATCAGGGTGCTGCTACTGGTGGAAGTAGTGAAAAAGTTGTTTCTATAGTGATACCTTCCTTCCAGGGTTCAAGAGAGGGATTTTAATATTAACGAACAGAATGATTAAATACTAATTCTTAATTACCCTATTCTCAGACAATTTAGAGACAGAACATGTGTGTATGTATGTACGTATGGTTTTTCATATTACAAAATGACACCAGAGCCTAAGTCCTTTTAGGTAACATCTTCACAAATTTCTGATTATTCCATGTATTTCATAATATATCTCAAGCACCTGCCTAGTACAAAGCATAGTACTCTACCGGGTACTGGGGATACACGAGTGATTGACATAGACATGGTCCCTGGCCTCATGGAGCTAGCATTCTACTGTGGGGCAGGTAGACAATATGTTGCTGCTGTTTGTTTGTTTTTTTAAGATTTTATTTATTTATTTGACAGAGAGAGATTACAAGTAGGCAGAGAGGCAGGCAGAGAGAGGAGGAAGCAGGATCCCCGCTGAGCAGGGAGCCCGATGTGGGGCTTGATCCCAGGACCCTGAGATCATGACCTGAGCCAAAGACAGAGGCTTTAACCCACTGAGCCACCCAGGTGCCCAACAATACACTTTTGGATGGTGATAAACACTATGAAGAAAATGAATAGGTTGATGTAAAGCAGAGTAACTAAACTTATATGTTGTTTTACAGCATCAGAAAGACTTCTTAAAAAGGTATTATGTGAATTGAGATGCAAACAGCTAAAGAAATTTGTTCAGAGTTAAGTGCAAAGGCAGGGAGAGGACAACTTTGGCTTAAATAAGAAATGGGGTCGGGGGAGATCATAATGTCCAGGGAACAAAAGGAAGATGATGCAATAGGTAGGCAGGGGAAGACTGCAGAGGCTTATAGGCTGAGGGAAGAAGTGTAGATTTTGCTTTGAATGCAATAGGATACTGCTGAAGATTGCGGTGAAATTAATAGCATTAAGCATCATTTTCCAACTGTTCCAACCTTTTTAAAGGTTACTCTGGATAGTCTTAGATGATGGTATAGGGTATAAAAGTGAAAAAAAGACCAGGAGACTATCAGGATAAAGGAAAGATGGTAGTGTCATGGACTAGGATAGTGACTATAGATAGAGAGAAGGGGCCAAATTTGGATATGTATTAGAATTCTTAGAAGTTGCCGATAGTTTGAAAGAGACAGAATTCTTAAATGGCCCCTAAGGTTCTACCCTTGGCATACATGCCCTGTATAATCTCCTCATCTTGAATGTGAACAGGACCTGTGAATATGATGGGATAGTCAACTCCCATAATTACATCATGTTGATTGAGATTTCCTTACAGCAAACTGGAATGAAATTTTTCTGCTGGCTTTGAAGAAGCAAGCTGCCATGTCATAAGAGGGCCGTGTGACTGAGACCTGAGAGTGGCCTCTAGGTCCTGAGAATGACCCCCATATAATGGAGGACCTTAGCCCTAAACCACAAGTCTGTGGATTCTACCAACAACCTGGTGCACTTGGACGAGAACCCCATGCCTTGGATGAGGCCACAGCCCAGCTGACATTTTGATCATTGCCGGTAAGATCCTGAGTGGCTAACCAGTGTTTGGACCCTTGATCCATGGAAAATCAAGGAAAATAAATTGTGTTGCTTAAAACTGTTAAGTTGGTGGTAAGCTGTTACATAGCAATAGAAAATTAATACATGATTTATAATGGACAGGTCAAAAGAAAGGTTTATTTTTTGTTTGTTTGTTTGTTTTTTAAAAGATTTTATTTATTCATTTGACACAGAGAGAGATTACAAGTAGGCAGAGAGGCAGGCAGAGAGAGAGGAGAGAGGAGGAAGCAGGCTCCCTGTCGAGCAGAGAGCCCGATGTGGGCCTCGATCCCAGGACCCTGGGATCATGACCTGAGCCGAAGGCAGCGGCTTTAACCCACTGAGCCACCCAGGCGCCCAAAAGAAAGTTTTAAAACAAGAGGAAGTTCAAGATTTTTTGGCTTGGTTCCTGCTATCCTCTCCAAAAAGAAAAACAGCTGATTCTGGGGTTAAGTTAGAGAAAGAACAAAAGGAACACAAGTATCTTTTTATGCCAGAAAGGAAGGAAGTACTCAAAGAATGAGGGGGATATGTCAAAAGGGACATGGGGCCAGTCTAAAGGGGACTTCCACTGGCCAACTCTAAGACCACCTGAACATCAAAATTAATTATAAAGTAATGATTTACAACCCATTAAAAGAAATAGCAATTCATAGGTCCATAACATACAAATAAGTGAAAAGAAATTAGGTAGAAGGGAAAATTCTTCCTTAGAGCAGAAAGTTAATAAATTTAGAAAGAATTCTGGATATAGAAAACTCAGCATTTGGTAATTGTAGTCATGACTGAGTCAAATGTCAGGTATGAAAGGATGCTAAGGCTGCTGGAGGGAGGCTTGATGGGGAACAGCAGGTCAGTCATGGTTCAAGCAGAGCAGCAGAGCCATCAGGAAATTATATATGTATATATGTGAAATATATATGACTTATAGACATGATATATATTTTACATATCATTTTAAATACATACTTTATAATTATCATATTGTATGTTTACATATACTATTTATATCACATGTAATTTATAATTATAGTAATTATAATATATATTTGTACTATATCTATCTGTATCTCATATACTTGCAGAAAAATTTGGCCTTCTACAATTGTGGAAACCAGTTAAACAGGTTATGCAGATTGCTCATTGTGATGCTGGAGCTTTATGTCCAGTAAGGGAAAAATGAATGTAAAGATGTTGGGGTGTGAGGGAAGCAAGAATGAGCTGGAACATGAGCACAAACTGCAGACCACGAAGATGGACTGAAACCTGAGCTGGTGTTGTGTGTGTCCTGCGGTAGTCAGAACCCTTCAACCCTGCCCAAGCGTCAGAGAAACTGAAAAGGGAACCAGGGAGAAGATGTAGACCGGCCATGCACAGCAGTGAGGAAAGCTGATAGGAAGTGACAAGGTGTGAGAGCACAGAATGGGTATTACTTCACTTCTGCTCTCCAAGTGACCCACAGGAACCATATATGGGCCGGCATAGTCACAAACATTCCAAAAAACCTAGCCAAATTGACGCACTACAAAGCCCTTATAGTGGGATATAGGTTTAGCTGTATCTTTCCACAAAATACTTATCATTTATAAAGAGAAAAGTTATTTTAAGGTAGAAAAACTTGGCAGGCATCAACTTAGGAAGGTTTACATCAGCCTTTGTGGGAAGAACCGTCCTGATGTCCTGAGAATGATGTAACTTTATTTCTCTGGTATTCCTTGTCTGCACCTGGGGAAGAATGCATAACCAACTCTATTCTGCACCTTGGGAAACTCAGGCTAAGTTACATTCTATCGAGTGAAAGATTCTTACTCTTTAAACACCAAAAACATAAAAGGCAGGGGAAGGTTAAAGAACTGTTCTAGATTTAAAGTGACATCGGAACTAAATGAAAAGCATGACCCTGGATGTCATCTTGGAGCAAAGGGGAAAGAGACTTGACTGAGATAGTTGGAAAAATAAATGGATTTCAGGTTTGGCCGTAGTGATCAATCAATGTAGATTTCCTGTTTAGGATGGTTGTGTGGCAGTTTTGGTGGAGAATGTCCTGATTTTGGAAAACACACAAGGCAGTATTTAAGGAGGAAGCAGCACCATAGAAAGTTGCCCATAAGTTGGCCAGAAAAAAAAATGATAATGGAATATATATTATACATATTCAGAGGGAGAGAGATGGAACAAATGCGGTAAAATATAAACAATTAGGGAAGCTGACTAAGGAATATTTGGGAGTTCTTTGTACTGTTTCTGTAAATTTTTTCTTTAGTTTAAAATTGCTATATATATATATATATATATATATATATATATATGTGTGTGTGTGTGTGTGTATGTGTGTGTAGATATATATGCTCCCAAATTTATATATAATGAAAATATTATATATATACACATATATACACATGTATACACATGTGTGTGTGTGTGTGTGTGTGTGTGTATAATGAAAAACACAGTAAATACTGACCATGAGTTTTCCGACTGTTGTTGCAAATTGGGGGCTGAGAAATAGAGAATAGGGATATTCCTTGGGTCTCAAGAAAGGGTTATTTAAAAGTTGATAGAACTTGTTTGTATGGGCTGGGAATGGCCAGCAATCCCTGTATGGATGGGTGAAAGATTATTACAAACTTTGCTGTGAAAGAGAGAAGGCGGCCAAGGGAGTAAATGCTCAGAGGCGAAGACCCTTTGCTCTCATTTGCTCCCGCTTTTATTAGTCCTTCGGGATAATCACAAATCCTCATCAGTTTTTCAAGCACGTGATGTTGACTTGGGGTCTTACTGAAACTGGGAGGGATGGTTTATGGGAAAGATAAAATATGCTAATCTGTGTGTTCTACTAAACATAGCCTAAGGGACAATGCATACATCTCCTAGATCACAGGGTAGCCATTTGGGCTAAGAAAGCTTCCAGGAGGGCGCCTGGGTGGCTCAGTGGGTTAAAGCCGCTGCCTTCGGCTTGGGTCATGATCCCAGTGTCCTGGGATCGAGGCCCACATCGGGCTCTCTGCTCAGCAGGGAGCCTGCTTCCTCCTCTCTCCTCTCTCTCTGCCTGCCTCTCTGCCTACTTGTAATCTCTCTCTCTGTGTCAAATGAATAAATAAAAAAAATAAAAAAGAAAAAAAAGAAAGCTTCCAGGAGGGCGACTCCCTGTGGCATTCCAACAGCAGAATTGTCAAGGCCTAGGCATTCCAAAGGCCCAGGCAGCTTCTCTGAAACCTACCTTCACAGCCAGCAGCCTCTGTATTACATTTTAGCAAGTCAGGTATTATGGTTGATTTCACGCTCTACATTAACCCCAACATCTCCCTCTTTTTGTTTCTTTAAAGAGGCAGCAAATAATTCTTGAGAGAGTTGCTCTGTGTGGATATGCTTCTCCTCTCTGGTGGTGGATAGGGCATTTGTTCCAATTTTGCAGACCATGATAAGAAAAACAGTAATTATTATTAAATAGCAACTCCAAAGAATCCCCATTTTGTGGAAGAGAACCCTGTGGCTGGGTTAAGTCACTGCAGATTTTTGGAAAGAGACTGCCAGCCTTCTGTATGAAGCTTATTCTCCACCGCCATCAATGAGGCCAGGATCTGATCCTTCAGCTGCTGAATGTTGAAAGTTAAATTATCATGGAGTGATCCATGCATTTGCTTCTTTATCTTTTCCCAATCATGTACGGTCTGGTTCCAGGGCATGGGGTAACACAGATGGCTCCATGAGCTAGTCCCATAAAAGGCCTTGCCAATAGGCTAAGTCTTCTTGTTTTTCTTCAAGATAGTCAATAGCAGCTTCTGTTAGGCAGCTTCCGTTAGTTGAAGATATCCTACTATTTTTTGATGGATAGTTTGTTGAAGTTGAAACCCCCTTGTGGTATTAATAGCCAGCTGATCCACAAAGGCAGCAGTCTGAACCGAAGGCACCAGCCACGATAATGCTGGCAATAAGTAGACAGACCCATGATGTGCTTGGGTCATCTGATGTCAGACTGATCAGGGAAAACTGTCCTCTAAGACGGCCGACCAAACCAGCAAGGGAATTCCAGTCCCTGTTTCAAAGCCCTTTCGGATTCTTCTTTCCTATCCCGTTTCCACTCGCGTGACATAGTACCAAGTATGCGGAAGTAGAAAGGTATAAATTACCCTCCCTGCTTCTGCTTGGGGCTCAGACCTTTGGCAAACACTCTCCTCTGACCCCACCGGTGTCACACCTCCGATCCTCTAAAGTCTCTGAGTGCCGCTTGGTTCTTCTGTCAAGGTCCAGTCCCGGTTCCATAACAAGATAATGCCTGATTCAGAATGCTAATAGATTTGGATTCTTCCAACCTCTGGTAAAATTAACAGGGATAGTGGCATGGTTGAAAATAAGAAAAGGGGTGTTCACCCCAAGTAACAGGTTTCCAGAGGGGGTATTTATAGGTTCAATAAAAGGAGGCTAAGCACCGAGGCAGCAGCAGAAAGACAAGAATATGGACCATGGTAGAACTGGTGTTAAGCACAGATACCATAGCCGAGAACATGTTTTCAGGACAGAGGGTTTACCGGTCTGTTGTAGAATTTCCTTGGCTTTCTAGATCATCTTCTTGAGGTCTCCTCAGGTCATGAATTTGGCCTTGTGGGTACTGGGGAGGAGCATGACTGGCGTCCGTTTTTCTTCTAGATTCAAGTGACTCGTCTGAAGGACTGGATTCTGGCTGTGCCAGGTATGGTGATGTTTAATATTTCTAGTGGGAATCCACACTGTTCAGTCCTTAGTGGAAACCTAAGCATAACCTTACTGCTTTGTTATGAGTTCTAACGGTCCCTGACAAATGCCCTTGTTTGGGTCCTTCCAGAGTACTTGGGCTCTGTTTTTGGTGGAGAGTGCAGTTTAAAATGCTTTTTGGGGGCGCCTGGGTGGCTCAGTGGGTTAAAGCCTCTGCTTTCGGCTCAGGTCGTGATCTCAGGGTCCTGGGATCGAGGCCCGCATCGGGCTCCCTGCTCGGTGGGGAGCCTGCTTCCCCCTCTCTCTCTGCCTGCCTCTCTGCCTCCTTGTGATCTCTCCCCCTCTGTGAAATAAATAAATAAATAAAATCTAAAAAAAAAAAAATAAAAAAAAAATAAAGTAAAATAAAATGCTTTTTGGCCAGAGTTTCAGAGTAAGAATGTAAAAAGATTTAGAGTAAGCAATGCTTTCTGTAATTGTGCTACAGGACCCATATATCCCCCATTTTGTTTTTGTATCATGCATCGAAGGGTAGAATGTGCTCTCAATAGCCTGATTATGACTGATTTGTCTCTGAATAGCTTGCTGTAATTTATTGATGAATTCAATAAAGGGTTCTTGGGAGCCCTGCTTAATAGAGAAAAAGGAGCCTTGAGAAGTGCCCTGATCATCTGTTCCCAAGCTCATTTTGCAAAAAGAGAACATTGTTCAAAGACTAACGGGTCCGTAAGAAGTTATCCTACATCTATGTATGGATCTCTCTCCTGAAGTATATTACAACTATAGAAACTCCTGCTAAGTGGTTGAGCAGTTACTTGTTCATATAAATTGCCATATACAGCACACCAGACCAAATACTGAGGGGCCCCAAGTACTGCTTTACATAAATGCTTTTGTTTACAAATGAGTGTTTTTGTAAATCATTGGTATATTTTAAGGGAATGTTAACCTGGAAGCACAAACGTTAGAGAATCAGCAATGTTTTATTTTATTTTGTTTTGTTTTTAAGATTTTATTTGTTTGACAGAGAGATGTAGCGAGAGAGGGAACACAAAGCCGGGGGTGTGGGAGAGGGAGAAGCAGGCTTCCGGATGAGCAGGGAGCCATATATGGGCTTGATCCCAGGACCCTGGGATTATGACCTGAGCCAAAGGCAGATGCTTTTAACGACTGAGCCACCCAGGCGCCTCAAGAATCAGCAATGTTTTAAATTAAGAGTCACAAAACTATAATAAACTTTTAGCTCATTTAGTCCCATGTTACTAATTCTGGTTTAATTTGAATGCAGCTTTAGTTAGTTCTGGGAGTTTTTATCCATTTCAGGCTTTTAGGTCTTTGAAATATCAAAAACCCGTATTTGTCCTAAGTCCTTTATAAGAATTTTCTTGAAGATGGAAAATGAAGAAACCTCATTTTGTAAGAGATTCTAAGAACAAGTGTAAATGATAAAAATTCAAATGGACATTGTTAATGATCTGAGAATTCCTTATGCAATTGACAAGGAAACTCAGTTATTTCTGGGACACATGAAATACTTCAATAGACAGAATACTGACATTTGACGACCTTATACCAAGAAAGTAATAATACCAAACAAGCCTAATTAGTCAATGAGACTTTGCTCATGATTTAAATCTTGAAGAAGTTTGTTAAAACCTTAGAAAGGTTTTAAAGCATATGCCTAAACAGGTTTAGGGATCATCAAAGACCTGTTAAAGTCAAAACATAGAAACTTTTTTCTGGCGATTGCCTGTTTACAATCTTATACCGAAATACTTATAAAATCCCTTTATTTTCATCATAGTCTGTCCTGACCACACCTAAAATTCCTTTCCAAAGATTTTCCTTCACAAACTTTCTACAACTTTCACATTCAGATTTTGTCCCAAACCGTCTCTCTCCAACCAATCTCATTTAGGACAACATTACCTTTTTTTTCAACCTTCAACAAAAATGTATTTCCATTCCTTACCTTTCTTACATATCTCCTACTTTTCTACATACAGAGTTGCCAAGTTTTTCACTCTTATAAATCTCAGTCTACAGGAAAAACTAAGTAGTAACCAATTGTGAACGGTTACACCAAAACTTATTAAACAGCAAATTTGTGAATCAGTTAAGCACAAAGATATCTTTAATTTTTCTGCAATAAGTTGTCAAAAGCACAAGTTTACGTCCAGTAATCAGTAAGTTAGCACCTTATTCTATTTGGAAAAGACCTAGATGTCCAATGAATTTAATCCCATTTGTCATCCTAACAAAACTTTGAAGTTTTGGGTTACTAAAGATTTTGAAAGCTATCTTAACAAATACCCATGAGGGCACCTGGGTGGCTCAGTGGGTTAAAGCCTCTGCCTTCAGCTCAGGTCATGATCTCAGGGTCCTGGGATCAAGGCCCGCATCCGGTTCCCTGCTCAGTGGGGAACCTGCTTCCTCCTCTCTCTCTCTGCCTCTCTCTCTGCCTGCCTCTCTGCCTACTTGTGATCTTTCTCTGTGTCAAATTAAAAAAAAACAAAAAACAAAAAACCAATTACCCATGAAAATTCTGAGAAAGACAGTTAACCATCATTTTAAGTCATCTTTTTGTTAACAAATTGCAGCAGAGACAACACGAACTTATCTGGTGGAACAGAAGTTTCATAGTCAATGCTGATAACTTTAAAGCATGTCCATTTAATTAAATTAGTTTAAATACTAAATTATGTTCCACCTGGATCCTCCACATTATCAGTTTCTACCTGAGACACTGGTGGGGAAATCTGAAGTGGGAGGTGTTTTAGGTCCAGGGGGTGCTCTTCCTGTTCCTTGTTGTGAAGGGTGGAGCCATGGTGCCTGAGGCACCGAGGATGGTCTAAGCCAGTTAGCAAGCCACACCTAAGGTGGTGTAGAAAGAAAGGGGAGGGGGAAACAGAAGAGGCAAAGTGCTGCTGGAAGGCGGAGAAGGGTCCCAGGTTCTAGAGCTCAGCAGCTCCAACAGAGGAGCAAATGCTGTTTTCATCAACAAGGGGGAATAAGCAGTCCATGTCAGGCCAGAGAAGACAGGGAATTTGAATTTCCCCCCAAACAAAAGGAGTTTCGGCAACTGCTTAGGAATATTCCTTAAAGTCCCCGCCCCAAGGTAGACTAACCACAGTTGGCTCCAATTATAGCCATTAACCCAGGAAATGAGTGAGAGAGAAGCCCCCACATCTATTAAGAACAGTGAGAGAGAAGAGAGTCAGGAGTCCCCTTTGTCTGGGATGGCCTGTGTTTCCTCCAGTAGCCTGGGTTTCCTTGGAGGAGGCCTATTCGGATCATTATCATCCAATATGTCAGGAGGGAGTTTACTAGCCAAACATGTTCGGGCAAACTCATTCTATAAGGCCCTTAGATTGGGGTCCTGGTAGAGTAATGAAGGCCTAGGTTTGAGAAAAAGAACGCTAGGTTCATTTACCTTTTCCTACTGCAGAGATCTAACTGATAGAACCCATAGAGACCATAGAGTGTTACAGATCAGTCCCTTCCTAAATTTCGCAATGTGAATTATTTCCAAGGGGTTAAAGGCAACCCAAAGAAGTATCCTAGGGAACTGAAGAAAAGAGAAGGTCCATTACATAGAAATTCCCCAACTCCCGGGTGGTGTCCCAAGCGGGTCCCAAGTGGGATATGTCAGAGGTTCCTTGTGTCAAAGCTACTAGAAGCATCCCTCAAACACAATCGCTATGATACAGGCCCTTGTAGGAGGGAGGCCAGCCCTCTTGTGTCCCCATCGCATTTTAGACTACAATGGGTGCAGGTGTGTGGACCAGAATACTGTGCCTTAAGGTTATGCTTTATTTTACCTTGCCTGGAAGAACCCACCATTTTTAACCCATGGAAAAAACTAGAATTTTTACAAGGGGGAATTGCCCAGTTTCGTAGATTAAGTACTTAGTAGAGGCCATTGACAGAAAACAGTAAAGATAGAAATCTATCATGGTCTAAGCAACATGTCAACACATGCAGTCTTTATAGCCAACTTCCTGGGAAACAGTTCCCTGTAAGTATTTCTTCCCAGATGTAGCCCCCAGTAAGGACTGATGAAGGGGCAGGGGTTAGAACGGGGCAGGTGGTGGAATTTCCTAGAAAGAGGGAGCTCTTCCTCTTTATTGGGTCTAATCTGAGAAGTTAAAAGGCTGATTTTGGGGAGCTGAAGGAGTTGAGTCATATGTTCCTCTTCTTTAAAGACATTTGAAGTGTCCTCAGTATGTAAAGGGGCCAAGGCAGACCTGACTAGACCCCACATAGTCATAGTAAGAGAAGCAAGGGACACCTTTTTACCTTGTGTATGGCAAGGTTTCAAGTTCTTCCAATTCTTTCCCATACTTTTTTTTTTTTAAAGATTTTTTTTTTTTTT
>LNAC01001014.1:2220-69826 GCA_002007465.1 Ailurus styani | reverse complement strand
CCCCCCCCCCCCCCGCCTGCCTCTCTGCCTACTTGTGATCTCTCTCTCTCTGTCAAATAAATAAATAAAATCTTTTAAAAAAATAAAAAAATATAAATTTCCTCAGTCAGAGAATCATGGGTTCTGTTCAGTTAACAACCTCTAACCCTGAATTTGTACAGAGGCCCCGCTCACCTTAAGGAACTATTTATAGTACTCGTGTTAGCCTTTAAAAATTGCTTTAAAACCATAATATATTGTCTGTTCTAGAGAGAGACTTTGCCCCATATCTGGAGTTTTCCAAGATCTTTTAATTCCGTAAAAATACCCAAGCCTGAAATTTCCCCGAACTTTTGGCTGTGAGTTGATACCAACTTACTGCATGCAGACTTATGTTTTCGAGGGCAGGGACGGGGGGTTTGTCCACTGCTCAAGGTGATCACGTCAGGATCACCACTTGCCGGGAATGGCCAGCAATCCCTGTACCGATGGATGAAAAATTACTCCAGACTTTGCTTCAAAAGAGAGAAGAAGGCAAAAGGGAGTAAAACGTTCAGAGGTGAAGACCCTTTGCTCTTTTTTGCTCCCGCTTTTATTGGTCCTTCAGGATAATCACACATCCGTACCGCTGTTTCTCAAGCCCCTGATGTGTGACACTGGGTCTTGCTGAATCTAGGAGGATCTATTTATAGGAAAGATGTGATATGCTAATCAGTGTGTTCTAATAAACGTTGCCTAAGGGACAATGCATACCTCTCTTAGATCACAGGGCAGCTAGCAGTTTCGGCTAAGAAAGCTTCGGGAATGGTAACCCCCCCTGGCATTCCAAGCGCAGAGTGGTCACACAGGCCTGGCCTTCCAAAGGCCCACTCCCTTCTCCGAAACCCTTCCCGCCCCCTCCCACTCCCCCCGGCCCCGGCCTCCTTCCCAGCAGCCTCTGTGCTACATTTTAGCAAGCCAGGTATTATGGCTGATTACATGTTCTACATTAACCCCAACATGTTCATGACAATATTACAAGCAACTGAGAACCCAGAGAAAGTAATTTCAGGGGTAAAATCCTTGAAAAGCACCAAAGGGATGATGTCCATGTGACAAGTAGATGTGATGGTTTTTGTGGGAAGCAGAGATGTTTGCCCTTTGAAACAGAAAAGAAGCAGTTAATTTAAATCCAGATTCTGGTAGGATTTACTAGATATATAATACTTAAAAGCAGAAATGTCCCCAGCCATGATGATTAGTAATTAATGAGAAAAAAAGGATAAAGCAAAAATAAATGACAGGATTTCTTTTCCTTTAGCACCCATCATTCTTGGTCACGCCGTTTCAAAGAATAAAGAGGTAGACCAGACAAATGAAGAGTGCTGGGCAGCAAAGCAAAGTTTATTGAGTGACACTAAAGCGGAATTTATTGAGAGTGCAAAGCTCCCAAAGAGGGAGGGCACCGAAGAGGGTTCCCACTGGAGTTTCTAAGTTGAGGGGTTTTTACAGGCTTGTTGGTGGGCTGCTTTATTCTGTGTAAACCTCCACGTGCTTGTCGCCCAATCGAGTTATTGTCATCTACTTGTCGTGCGGGAAAGGGTACAGGGCTCCTTCCAGGGGTGGTTTAAGGGTGGTTGTCTCTCAGGGCAGGCACTCCCTGTCCCTGCCTGCCTTTCTTCCAACTAGCCTTCATTAAATTATTATTATTATTATTATTTTTAAAGATTTTATTTATTTATTTGACAGAGAGAGAGAGAGAGATCACAAGGAGGCAGAGAGGCAGGAGAGAGAGAGGGGGAAGCAGGCTCCCTGCAGAGTAGGGAACCTGATGCAGCCCTCCATCCCAGGACCCTGAGATCATGACCTGAGCTGAAAGCAGAGGCTTTAACCCACGGAGCCACCCAGGTGCCCAAATTATTATTATTTTTAAAGATTTTATTTTATTTATTTATTTGACAGAGAAAGAGCACAAGCAGAGGTAGTAGGAGATAGAGAAGCAGGTTCCCCACTGAGCAGAGAGCTAGACGTGGATGGAGATGCCCCCATCCCAGGACTCTGAGCCAAAGGCAGATGATTAACCCACTGAGCCACCCAGGCACCCCTAAACTATATTAGTGGTTTTTTTTATAGGATTTTTTTAAAAAGATTTTATTTATTTATTTGATACACAGAGAGAGATCACAAGTAGGCGGAGAGGCAGGCAGAGAGACAGGGAGAGGAGGAAGCAGGCTCCCTGCCGAGCAGAGAGCCCGATGCGGGCCTCGATCCCAGGACGCTGAGATCATGACCTGAGCCGAAAGCAGAGGCTTTAACCCACTGAGCCACCCAGGCGCCCAATATTAGTGTTTTTAATGAAAAGAATCCTATGCCAGTTCTGGGGAAGTTTGTGTGATCCCACCCAGTCAAGTTACCCAAAGAGTTGCTGATTTAAGCTTTGGCTCCACGCTGGACCTCTCAGCAAAGGGGAAAACTCATTTCCATTTGAAGCAGAAAAATGCTTTGGTTAGACAGAGAATGTGTGTGACTGTCTAGTGGAAAAGATAATTGAGGAGTTACACTTCAGTATCTTTTGTATAAAATTCTTCAGGCTTTATTGCGATCTGTCATTGAATCATAATCTTTTTCACAAATACCATAAAATTTTAGCATTTTAAAGCTGTACATTGGAATTAGTTGCTATTTTCACTTACTCATCAAAGCATAGTTGTTGTTTTTTATGTAAATCTACAAAATTATCCTTCTGAAGTATTGATGAATTTGCCAATGTTCCTTTGCCGCTGTGTACATTTTTTTCTGTTTATGTTTCAGCTTAAATACATATAATTATTCTCTGTTTTATAAATAGTCTGTTTCTAGACTCTTTGCTAACAAAGGAAATTGTATCTTTTTGAAATGTGTACACATTGCTACCTCCACTGGCCTTGTGAATTGCATATTGGAGCTACCAGGGGGGCTCTGATTTAAATCTCAGCTCTACCACTTACTACTTTCTTGACCTTGGAGAATATATATTTATCTTCTCCAGCTTGAATTTCCTATAATGTAAAATACAGGAGGAGTTATCCTGCGCTGTATTTGAGTGTACTCCTTTTTATAATCCATCCTTTCCCTGGGGTTGCACTAAGTATTTTCATTCTTCTCCTGGGATTTTACTGTGTAATTAGTTTAAATCATGAGTATTAAGGTCATTGAGACTTAATACTAAGAGAGAAACAAACAAACAAACTCTTTAGGAAAGCTGGGACTCTTTAGAATTATCCATCCAACCCACATTTACCTCTAGGGGTTTTCTAGTTGTTTTTATGTTATTTAGTAAATAGTTAAGCACTAATTTTAGGGCCTAACCCTGAATAAAGTGGTCCTGCCCTGCGGAGCCTACATCACTGTGATGTTGTGCAGATTAAATGAGGGCGGAAACACATAGCACCCTGGTGAGGCTTCAAGCACATAGGGTGCTGTTGATAAACGCTAAAGTTGCCATTATTGGTGGTGGTGGTGATTATTCTGATGCTCCCTTTTACTAAAATTAATGCTGCTCTCCGGAATTCATACAAATAATATACATCCCCCCTTGCACAATCTAGTTTGAAAATTGATTTTATATCAAAAGGTATAAAATACCTTGAATAACCTTGACAAGGACACAAGGACTCCCAAGCTAGGAAATGTCACTAGCAACAGCAAAACCCAAGTCTTCTGATTTCTTTTCTTTTCTTTTTTTAAAAGATTTTATTTATTTGACAAAGAGATCACAAGTAGGCAGAGAGGCAGGCAGAGAGAAAGGAAGAAGCAGGCTCCCTGCTGAGACTGACCCTGAGACAGTGTGACCTGAGCTGAAGGCAGAGGCTTTAACCCACTGAGCCACCCAGGCACCCCTTCTGATTTCTTTTCTAGTCCACTCTAGTAGTCCTTTTAGTAGAGATACTCTGTTGTGTTCCCACACTTCTTCTAATCTAATCTTTAAGACAACTTTTCAGTACCCTAGCTCAATCGTAGGATAATCCTATCAAATTGCTTAGATCACTGCACAGCATATCACTCAAGTGAGAATTCCTTTGTTTCTTAATCTTCCACCTAATTCCATTCTCTAACAAAAATAGATGTATAATTCCTGTCCTTACCATTTCTTTCTCCAAAGAATTTAGAAATCTTAATTTTTGTTGTCCCTGTCCAGTGTTAAATACAGTTTCATTTTTACTTTGCTGTTTTTTTTTAAATTTCATTGTTAAGTACTCTTGCTTTTGCCCATTGATTTGATTAGCTTGAGCTTCTGTGCATTCCTAGAGGAGTCCTAGGAACTCCATATTTTATGGAAGCCTATGTTTTCACCAGGTTGGAGAAATCTCTCACTGTATCCAATATGGACAAACGTATTTGTCTGTATTAGAGATCAGCATGTAGACTGATGTTATTAGAACTTCCGTATCAGTCATGAGAGGACCTCCAGGGCTTTTAGCCACACAGGAATGACCACCTCCTTAGAAAAGCAGTCTAAACACAAATGATTGTCAAAGTCCAGAAGTTTAAACCCTATTAGGGACCATGCTAATGATGGGCAGTTTAAGAACAATGAGATCTGACACTTTTCCATGAAAACCCCATTTGCCCAGCTTCTTAAAACTTAAAATCGAGAATCCTTAAAATGACCCAGGAGGTACAGGATTACAACACAAATAGAAAGCAGATTTGTAAGATCACTCTCCATAAGATCCTATCATAGTGTGTTAAATTACTAGATGAATGGAGCGGGAGGGCTTCAAAAATATTTAATTACCCACTCACTACTATTCTTCTACTTTTGCTGGCTCTTCGTCACCTCCTGCCATGTGACACTAAGTAGCAATTTGGGATTACTGCCACAAGACTTTCCTCAAATACCTGAGCTACAATTGGTCATTCTGAAGTTGGAGGAGATTTGAGAAGTCCTAGTGGAAACTTTCTGACTGGGAGCGATGCCTTTAATCTTTGGGGATTGAGAGAAGGAGGGACAAGGTACATCTTGTGTCAAGAGTGACCACTGGACCGTGGATGATTTATGATTTCAAGGAGAAAGTTGTCAAGAACTGATTGTTTCGCCCCCAGCCTGTCTTGGGATCTTCATGTTTGAATTAAACACACATAAGAGAAAGGATATTTCATGAACCCAAATTACAGGATGGTTTATGTGAAACCAGAAGATCTCAGGTCTGTATTTAGCTGTCTTTTCAGACTATTAGTGTGGGGCAGAAAAATTTTTCCTTTTTCCCCTCTGGTTCCCGGGCTGGTGCAATAATTAAATTGCTGTAATATAGACTAATATGAGAGAAATAAATTTAATTTTGTATGTATAGAAGCCTCATAAAAATAGACTCAAAGAAGTAACCAAAACAGCAAGATTTTATACCATTTAGGCAAAGAAACAATAAATTTATAAAGAATTGACAAGACCAAGAGGTTCAGGTTTAGGGTAATAAATTGGTGAAGAAGTAACAACGTTTATACAGCGTTCTGCACAGTAAATTCCCTATCTCTGGTGATAAGGATTGCCTTCTACCCTCCTGGGACGTGGAGGGTACCCTCACATGGGAGATTTAGCTCCTGCTTTCAGGGGGGGACAAGGCATGTCAGTGTCCTTTTTGCATTGGTTATTTCCCAGGTAACTTTAATGAAAATAACCTGCCAAAGTGGCATATTTTGGGGTGATGTATTCTCTCCCCTTCACTAGCACAGCTTTTTTGTTTGGAATTTCTATAAATGAACAGCAATCTTTAAG
Source organism: Ailurus styani (assembly GCA_002007465.1). Classification (NCBI taxonomy): domain Eukaryota; kingdom Metazoa; phylum Chordata; class Mammalia; order Carnivora; family Ailuridae; genus Ailurus; species Ailurus styani. The sequence goes on along the minus strand of LNAC01001014.1, from coordinate 64,113 downwards.
GCCAAATGAATCCCCAACTTACATAATGCTGAAACTAAGTAGTCTCTTTTTTTATTATTTATTTTTTTAAGATTTTATTTATTTGATAGAGACACAGCGAGAGTGAGAACATAAGCAGGGGGAGTGGGAGAGGAAGAAGCAGGCTTCCCACAGAGCAGGGAGCCCGATACCGAGGCTCGATCCCAGGACACTGGGATCATGACCTGAGCTGAAGGCAGAAGCTTAACGACTGAGCCACCTAGTTCTTTCTAGAGGTTTCTGGTTGCAAAAGTCTGGAAGAATTTGCTGAAGCAGAACCTTTCTCACATTTTTGGCACTTCTACTTCACTGAATGCCTACACCATATTTAATCTGCCTTCTTTTAACCTGTTGGTTTATTTATTTATTTATTTTAATTAAAAAAAATTTTAAAAATATTTATTTGTCAGAGAGCAACACAAATAAGGGGATTGGCAGGCAAAGGGAGAAGCAGGCTCTCCACTGAGCAAGGAGTCTGATGTGGGACTGGGGTCATGACCTGAGCCAAAACAGATGCTTAATGGACTGAGCTACCCAGGTGTCTCAACCAGTTGGTCAGTTTAATAACTTGGTATTTCTTCATCAATTTATATGTATTTATAATATTATGTGAATTTATTGTGCTTATGCTGTATGCTAGATGCTATGGAAACATTGAAGATAAAGCAATGAAAAATAATCTATCCCTGCAGTCAACAAACTAAGTTTAGTCAGATGACAGACAAGTAAACTGGCAATTATATCTCAGTATCATATGAGCCACAGCAAACAAAGTGTTGGGAGGCAGGATAGCACAAGAGAAGGAATAGTAATTCAACTCTGGCTTGGGAAGTCAAGAAGGTTTCTTAGAGTTGCAGTTTAAACCAAGATCTAAAAATCTTAGTGTTTTAAAGAGAATTGAGGTAAGAGCCCAGGTGTCTGCAAAATCCACAAGATCATTTCATACTTGTTTCTTCATCCCATTCATGTTTATTGGTTAAACTGAATTACCATTTAATTCATTTATTTTGGGAGGTTGGTAAACAAAGCTGATCTGCTTACCATTTAATAAGAGATTTTTGAAATTGAAAATGAGTCAAAAGAAGAAAAATGGACATCAGTTTAGAGGCCAGATAACAGAGTTTACTCCTGGGCTGTTAGCTTCAGATCTGTGATTTTTTTTTTTTTTTAAGATTTTATTTATTTATTTCACAGAGGGAGAGAGATCACAAGTAGGCAGAGAAGCAGGCAGAGAGAGAGGGGGGGAAGCAGGCTCCCCGCTGAGCAGGGAGCCNCGATCCCAGGACCCTGAGATCATGACCTGGGCCGAAAGCAGAAGCTTTAACCCACTGAGCCACCCAGGCGCCCTAGATCTGTGATTTTTAGGTTCCATTTCTTTCTTTCTTTTTTTTTTTTAACTAATTTCTTTTTTCAGTGATCCAAGATTCATTGTTTATGCACCACACCCAGTGCTCCATGCAATCCATGCCCTCCTTAATACCCACCACCAGGCTCACCCATTCCCCCATCCCTCTCCTCCATAACCCTCAGTTTGTTTCTCAGAGTTCACAGTCTCTCATCTTTTGTCTCCCCCTCTGATTTAACCTAGTTCACTTTTCCTTTCCTTCTAATGTTCTCCACTTTATTCCTTATGTTCCACAAGTAAGTGAAACCATATGATAATTGACTTTCTCTGCTTGACTTATTTCACTCAGCATAATCTCCTCTAGTAGACTGGTCCATTTTGATAAAAAAGTGGGGCATTCATCCTTTCCGATGGCTGTGTAATATTCCATTGTATATATGATTAGGTTCCATTTTTTATAGCAGCTTGGGCTCAAGAGTGGCTTGAAATTAATCAAACAGGCTTCAGGAAGACACTCAGGAGATTCATCAGCTTGAAGCATCTTGCAATGATTACCTATACCTGTCTCTTCCATTCTGTTTCTTAATGACAGGGTGGAAAGCCCTGATTCCTTCCTCTGGGAGCTATTTCCCTGTGCAAATTACTTAAACTCTGTAGGCATCATTTCCTCTATTCATAATATGGAAAACATTCACCTGCTTACTGGATTGTTGTAAGGAACACTTAACGGTTGTATTAATTCTCAAAAACAGAGCAATACACAAAGTAAGTGCTGAATTTATGTAATTATTTTTATGCGATTACAATTTATTATTATCATGAGTACTAATAGTATTATATAGAAAGTGATCTCCACTCATACTTGAGCAGTCTACAGAAAAGTTCTCTCAAATTTTTTTGATTGTATACACGGGCTATAAAAAAAAGTAAATTTCGAGGTGCCTGGGTGCCTTAGTCCGTTAAATGTCCAACTCTTGGTTTTGGCTCAGGTCATGATCTCATGGGTCATGGGATTGGGCCCTGCCTAGGACTCTGTGCTCAGTAGAGTCTGCTTAAAGATTTTTTTCTCCCTCTGTTTCTCTGCCTTTCTCTCACTCTTCTCTAAAATAAATAAATGTTTAAAAGAAGTAAAATTTAACATACATACTAAACTTACACATACTACATCTATTTTTATACTAACATATTTTTAGATTAAAAATGTACATTTAAATTGCGGCACCTGGGTGTCAGTTGGTTAAGCATCCAATTCTTGATTTTTGGCTCAGGTCATGATCTTGGGGTCCTGGGATCAAGCTGCGCTTCAGGCTCTGTGCTCAGGTGGGTGCCTGCTTGGATTCTCTGTCTCCCTCACCTTCTGCCCCCCCAAATAAATAAATATTTAAAATTATACATACATATATACACTAAAATTATATTGAAATTACATTGAAATGTATCAGACTTAAAAATAAAAAGTGAAAATTCTAATTTCTTTTCCTACACATTTTTTCCCTGATGACACCCATTAGAGGGGGCTTAATTCATTTGTAGTCTCTTGTTTCAGAGCATCCATGCTGAACAAACCATTGCTAGTTATTTAAAAATTCTATATTGCACAATTAATAGGCTATAAATATTTTTGAAATGTGTGTGCTACAGTGAAAAATGATCTCTTTTAGAGGGCTGTTGGCATTTAAGTCTCATTGGTGGTTAAACCAGGGTATAGGGTAGCTTTTCCTTGGACTAGATTGTATTTTGATTCTTTTAATCAAACAAGTGGGAATTTTAGGAAACTGGATGGCAGAAGACACCAGAGACTGGCCATGGGGTTCATAAGCTCTCTCTTTGCTATGTGAATGTCCAAATGGTATCTGAATGTTAGTGACACTGCTGTCATTTCTCTGCATGGTGATGGTAGACTTCAATGTACCTGAAGCATGCTGGGCTCCAGAACTGGCAGGAGTCTTTGGTATTTGGATTCCTAATGATGACACAGTTGTCATCTCTGCTCTTAAGTTTCTCCATGTTCCTGTGGGCTACTGTTGTTGTAAGGCTTTTTATTTCAACTCTCTGGCAAGACTAGCCTAGGTATAATTGGTAGTAAAAACTGAGGAGACTTAAAACAAACAAACACACACAACTCAGGAGACTTTTGCCCATGTAAAAAAAGCAATATAACCTTTCTTTATGTTATTTGGAAATGAAAGGGCACATGTGGAAGATGTTCATGTGTAATCTATTCTTCTTGGAACAACTGTGAACACATCTTAAAGGAAAAGCACAGTGACCTTGATTGTCATACTTTGCTTATCAAAACATTGTGGTATATTTCCATTCTCTAGTCTCCTAAGAAGGAAGAAAAGATTGCTAGAGAGAAGGTAGCAAGATGCTCAAGTTCCATCTGAAGAGTTTTCTCAGGATCCTTGAAACACACCACAGATTGAGAAACTAGACTTTCCTACCTTCTGTGGTAGATGATGTGTACTTCTCTCCGTCAGAGCCAGATGTGACTTATGATTTCAGTGATCTCAGGGTTAAAAAAAAGAAAAGTGGTCAGCAAAAGAGAGAATAAGAACTACACAGCAATCACTAATTCATAGCAAACATCAACTCCTTCTGGATGGGAATAGCAAAGATGTCCTGCTCTGCCTGTAGAGTCAGTTGTTTGGTTAGTGAACATGGCAGCTCTCCAGGGCAATCTCCCTTATCCATTATGCTCCATACTTCTGAGTTTGCTCTCTGAGGGGGTCATCTCTAATGTTCAAATTCAGGCTGAATCCCTTTCTAGGGGGCACAACATGTATACCCTGTGTCTCTACTTGTGAGTCTGGAGGGACAAGATGAGGGATGTGTTTTGATAAATGAGTATAATCAGATGGTAGCTACTTTATCATCTCACCTCCAATCTACTCTATATGCATCTGTACCCATATTATCTGTCTGTCCTCTGTGATTATGGATAAACACCCTTATCTGTGCCTGAGGCATTCCTTCTAGGTTTATTCTGCATCTTATCCCCTCTTGTCATATCAGGTGTAGGGGCCACTTTTTTTTTTTGTCCTCTCTACTCTACATCATCATGTTCTCTCTATATCCATGAATTATTCTGTAAAGGACATAAATATGCTCTGATATCAACTCTTTAGTGAGTATATTATTTCTTCACTCTCCCTCCCAACTAAGCTTCCTGATACTGTTCTGTGTAGTTGTTGTTTCTATTTCCTTCTATCCTTTCTTTAGCCCACTCCAAGATGACTTCTGTTCCAGACTCCTCCAAGAACACACTTGGTTATGAGTGTCATCAATGACCTGCAGATGGACAGGCCAATAGTCCCTTTTCTCACTTGACTTACCGTCTCTCACTTGGTTCCACCCCAGCATTGGACACTGTTCACAATATACTCTTTTTCTTGAAAAACTTTCTTTTTGGTTTCTTTGCATTCCCTGGTTTTCTAAGTGGAGGAGTACTTAAAGACTCCTTCTTAAGTCATTTCTCATGTCCATCTACCCACTCTCTCCTTAGATGACCTCATCGAGTTTCATAGCTTTACATACAAACTATTTGGGAGTAATTCATAAATATGTATGTTAGGTCTGATCCCTCCTGGAATTCCAAATAGTCGTATTCTACTGTCTGCTTACTATTATCAGTTAGATCTATTTTAAGCATCTCAAATTTAGTATGAACATCATACTACTATTGATTATCTCAACATTTTCATCTAAACTGTCTTCTCTTGAGCCTTCCCATCTCGGTAAAGAGCACCAGCCATATCCAACTTATACAGCTTATCTGTGTTCTGTTATTCACATCTGGCATCCAATTCATTGTCAAGTTCTGTAAATTCTACCTTTAAAACATATCCAAGCAGGTCTAATCATCATGACCTTGCACTTGAACAGCAATAGCTTCCCTGATGGTCTCTCTAATGAAATACCTGTCCTTCCTACCTCTACCATCCATTCTCCACATATTAGTTGAAATAAACGCCTAGAAATGTCTATCAGACCATGTTCCTCTATCTGCACCATGCTCCAAACCCTCAAAAGACTTCGTATCACACGTAGAATCAAATCCAAACTCATCACCCTGTTTAAAATGTCCTACATTATGGTCTGACTCCTGCCTACCATACTGAATTCATCTTTATATTGTCTTTTTACCGTTTCCTTTGTTTCTTACTCCCACCTTAGGGCCTTTACACTAACCATTCTTTCTCAACTTAAGTCTTCCTCAGAGAGGTCTTCCTTGACATTTGGTCTAAGGATCACTTTTCTGTCATTTCAGGCTTCTTTATCTGCATCATTCTTATCTCTGTCTGCATTTTTTCTTATTTTTTGGTCTTACTCCAATTCTAGAAAGTAAGTTGTGTGAGAGCAGGGATTTTCATGTCTATGTTACTGTATCTAGAGATCCTGGAAAAATTTTGGGACATGGTCAACAAAATATTCTTTGCTCATGACCCTTTCCGTCTTCAAAGCCGCCAACAGCAGGTTGAGACTGTCTCGTGTTGCCATTTCTCTGGTTCTTTTCTATCCTATCTCTCTTTGGTGAATGATAGCCAGGAATGATCCTCTGCTTTTAAAGACTCACGTGGTTAGATTGGGCCCACTTTCATCATCCAGGATATTAACCCCATCTCAAGGTCCATAACCTTAATCACATCTGCAAAGTGCTATTTGCCATGTAAGGTAATGTATTCACAGGTTCCAGATGATTTGGGTTTGAATATCTTTGCAGGCAATTATTTAGCCTACTATACCTCTTAAGACTGACAGGTTTCCATGCTCTCAGCTTCTGAACTTCTAGAAACTCAAGTACATATTTCTGGGGATCCTATTACTGTACAAATCCAGATGGTTTTAGGGCCTGAGTGGATGTACCTGCAGGTATCCTGCCTCAATGCCTGTAAATGAGTGTGTTGAGAAAGGTGGGTGGGCTGACACAGAACAAGCATAATGATTAAAATGATCATTTGAAATGTTATTCTGCTTTTATCATTTTAAAAATATAATATTTAGAAAAATCAGCTGCTACCTTTATATGAGGTGGCTTTTTATATCTAATTCTCAAAGCAACCTGGTAATTATGAAGATGAGTACTACACAATGAAATTTAATTTCACCAGGATAATAACAAGAGAAAAATAATACCCCCCCTTTTTTTTAATTTTCAAGGAAGATTGGAAATTACTCCTTCCCATCCTCCATTGCGGTTTCTAGGCTGTGCTCCCATAATGGATTTTTATCTGTTTTATAAGTAATTTCCTTAATATTTCAATGGTCACAGATAGTGAGGATTGCATGTCTCTTCAGGAAACATATATTTTATCAGCGCTGTCACAGTCTAGAGTCTGAGAGCTTGTAGACTGATGTTTTTGCCCATTCTTGCTATCAGACACATAGCATAGAAATAAATGTGTTTGTCTATTTGAGACTTTAATGAAATTGAAAACGTAGTAACATTTTTCAATGTCAATAAGCTCATTTTCTTGTTTAGATGCTAATGTTGGTTTTTCCTGAGGATTCCATCCTCTAATTGTGAGTCATGACATTTTTTCTAGGTCCAAATGCTTGATTCCTGAAAATCACTAGAATTATGCTGGGTGGTTTTCAGCCCCAGAGAGGACTAGCTATTTTTATTTGCCTAAAACCTATGATATGGGGTAAAGAGCTCAGAGTGGAAGAGTAAGTGTAGTACTAGAGCTTTACTAAAAAATGCTTACCATGATTTTTAAGGGCATAGACACCCAACACTGTGTTAGGAGCCAAGCAGACACTGTATCTATACTTGTTTGCTGGTGCTATCTTTATTTCCATTTTATGGATGAGAAAGTGAACTCAAAGAGGCAAAAAGTTGCCTACGTTTTTACAGTAAGTATGTTAGGCATCTGACTCTAAAGATTTACCATCTTCTACTTCCACTCAATCTTCACAACTACTGTCCATAATCATCCTTCTACTGTGCCCTGGGGTCAAGTACAAGGAAGGGAAAGATCTCCTATCTTTCACTCTCTTCCATCTCTGTTCATTTCTATCAGCTTTAATTCTATGGTCTGAAAATTCCACAACACACTCACTAGGCTAAGACTAGTTTCTGTTCCCAGCTCCAGAGTGTCAAGGGTTTCTTTTTTTAAGAAGTCATGATATCAGATCTTGGTCAATTCATACTTTTTTGGGGCCCTTTGCCACCTATTATTATTATTATTAATTTCCTTTCTCCCTTTCCTCCTCCTTTGCATATTCCTGTTGTAAATCTTTATTAGTAGGTTTTCTAATATCTTTTGAATACCTTCCCTATTTGAAGGACATTCCCTCCATTATGAGTCCTGGCTGCCAGAAGTGGAAACTGAGCCCTTTCCCTCATTCTCCTGGGCTGCCTGGGTCCAGGCAAGGGATCTGGGCCACACATCAGATACACCCATGAAAAACGTTTTTGAATTTGGAAAGCAAGATAGAAGTTTACTTTTCTCTTACGGAAGAGTGAAAATCTACTATCCTGGTCTAGTATGATGGCTCTGTTCTAAGAAGTCCATAGAACACAGGCTTCTTTTAGATAAAGATTTAATCAACCCTAAGAGTGACTCAACTTCACTGTGTCAGAAGCTGCCCCATAATACTTCTTTTTTTTTTTTAAGATTTATTTATTTATTTATTTGACACAGAGAGAGAGAGATCACAAGTAGGCAGAGAGGCAGGCAGAGAGACAGGGAGAGGAGAAAGCAGGCTCCCTGCCGAGCAGGGAGCCCGATGCAGGCCTCGATCCCAGAACGCTGAGATCATGACCTGAGCCGAAAGCAGAGGCTTTAACCCACTGAGCCACCCAGGCGCCCCATGCCCCATAATACTTCTGACCATCCCCCATTGGCCAAAAGTCACAGGGTCACATTCAGCTTCAAGAGAGGATGGGAAATGTAGTTTTTACTCAGAGCAGCTAGTCATGTGACTCATGGAACATTCTGTTACAATAGAAAGGGAGAATATATATATTGGGGTACAAATAGCAGTCTCTCCTATAGAAGGGAGCAATGTGAGGCTATAGAAATTCACTGAATCCACCTTTTGGCATTTGGTGATTCCCAGTGGTTCCAAGCATTTGGTTCTTCAGAGGCATCTATGTCCAATCTTGAGCTTGGCAGGTACAAGCTGTGATTATTTCAGTGAAATGAGATGTAGGCACCACATGATGACAGCAGGGGAAAAAAGAAGACAGATTTTTTTTTTAAAATAAGAGATCATATTGCACTGAGCATTGCCCATGGCTGTGGCTCACTGAATCGCCTGGTGATCTTGTAAGCTAGCTAATGTCCCTTAAAAAAATTCTACTTTAGGGGCGCCTGGGTGGGTCAGTGGGTTAGCCCCTGCCTTCAGCTCGGGTCATGATCTCCGGGTCCTGGGATCAAGCGTCGTGTTGGGCTCTCCCTGCTCGGCAGAAAGCCTGCTTCCCCCTCCCTCTCTGCCTATCTGCCTACTTGTGATCTCTCTCACTCTGGAAAAAAAAAAAAAAAATTCTACTTTTACCAAAACTAAATAGAGTGAAGTCTATGGTTTGCAGATAAGAACCATCTCCTTAGCAGTTTCTGCAGAAGGATGATTGTAATCTTTTCTGTTTTTCTTAAACTCAGCTAGCCAATAACCTCTTCTACCTTTTGGAGTAAAAGTCAGTAAACAGCGACTCAAGTCATCCTTTCTGTCACCTTAAAATTTCTTACTTTCATCAGCCTGCCCTCCCCTGTTCTTCTGTCCTGAAGATGATGGGTCCCTGCTCCTTATCAGGCAGAAGTTCTCTAGCTTTGAGGTTGAACTCAAGCCCTCTTTTTCCTTTGCAACATGCTCTAGAAGTGCCCTCTTCCCCCCAGCCACAAACATACCTTAAATCTTTTTTTAAAAAGATTTTATTTATTTATTTGACACAGAGAGAGCTTACAAATAGGCAGAGAGGCAGGTAGAGAGACAGGAGGATGCAGGCTCCCTGCGGAGCAGAGAGCCTGATGTGGGACTCGATACTAGGACCCTGAGATCATGACCTGAGCTGAAGGCAGAGGCTTTAACCCACTGAGCCACCCAGGCACCCATATATACCTTAAATCTTAAACCTCTTCCTCTCCTCTGGCTCTTTCCATTCAGAACACAAACCAGCTTGGGGTCCTTCTAACATTGCTACCTCTCAACACAGCTACTTCTCTAAACTGCCATTCCATTTCTCCACTTTGTCTTCTGTTTCTTCACTCATTCACTCCTAAGCCTTTTATAATCTGGCCTCTACACCCACCAGTTTGCTAAAACTACTTTCTCAAAAGTCATTCACAAACCTCTAACATCCAAATAGGAATATTCTTTCTTACTCAGTATCTTCATGTTCTTTACCATACTGGCACTGATGAACAGCACCCTTTCTTAAAATTAAGTCTTCTCCTCGATTGGTGAATAAGGATTACTCTGATTCTTTTAATTTACCCTTAACAGCTATTCGTTCACCCCCTTTAAATTTTTTTTAACATCACCTTTAAATCCTCATCACCAACTGTGTAAACCTCCACCACATTTTGTGCTCCCAGTGGAATCACCCTTCACTGATTTGCCCAGGTCATGTTTCCCTCTCCTCTAATCCAGGTATGCTATTCTGCTGATTCTACCCCATGAGTGTTTCTCAGTTTTCCTTAAAATCCCTCAGTGGTTTCTCCTTGTTCTCAAATTAAATTCCAAACCCCGTAACATGACTTTTGATCTGACTCTATTTGCCTTTCCCACTGTCTCTTAAGAGAAATCGCCCCCTACATGGACTCATCATCTTTTCTCTTGGCCTTGAGAATCTTAAACATTGCATTCCCTCTACCTGGGATGAAATACTCTTTTGACATGAATAATTCTTACTCCTCCTTTAGGTTTTCAGCTTAGGTGTTACTCTGTGAAATCTTTCTGGTCCTCTCTCTACTTTGTCCCATATACTTCCATATTATAACACTTAACACCATATATATTAGAATAGCCTCTTTGCTTCTTTATATTTTTAACCAGACAATAACCTCTCTGAGGAAAGTAATTGTGTTATTTTCATTTACCATCATGTTCACAGTGCTCAACAAATATTTGTTAAATTTGTGAATCCATTGCCTCTTTCTGTCATATAAATGTAGGAGTTACCAGAGTCCTATCCTTGGTTTCATGCATAAGTGAATCTTAGAAACTAATAATAACATCTGAGCTTTATCTCTCTTCATACTTTGTGTGCTGCCAGGAGCCCCAGACATACTTTCTACATGCTTAGCCTCCTCAAGCTCTTCACCTCTATAGCGTTATCTCCTTCCTTGCACTCCATCCAGCCTCTGTCATACTACATGTCTTGTCATGCAGTAAATGACTGTATCTTCTAATTTCTGAGTTTTTGAGCATGTTATCACCTCTGCCTACAATAATGTGAATAACCCCTTCTCATACTTTATCTCTGATAAAACTTCCTTGAGTTATCAAGACTAGTTTCAGTCCCCCTTCTAAGTCATCCTATAGTAAATACACGCCTGTCCATATCAGAAACTGATTGCACCTTAATTACCTTGTCAGGTTTTCTCATGTGTATTTTCTACACTGTCTTTCTCCAGTATATAGCACAGTGACTGGCACATTATAAATGTGTGTGTGTGTGTGTCTGTGTGTGTGTATATATATATATATATATATATGTATATATATGCATATTTATATGTATGTTATATATGCATGACTAATTTACTAAATTAATTTTTGACTTGAGGATTATAATGTCAATATTCATAAACTAAGAAACTATCTTACTCGGCTTTTGCCACAATAATACTGCATAATAAACCATACCAAAACTAAGTGGCTTAAAATATCAGGATCTTACCGTTCCTTCATGAGTTTGTATATCTTCAGCTCAGTTTGATTAGGACTGCAGGCTCTGGGCTCTAGGATCCAGGATCCAGATAGGGTTCTGATGTGCTACACATAATTTTCACATTCTTGAGACTGGTAACCACCTGGCCATTTTCTTCTCCTAATGAATATCAGGAGTCCCAAAACCAAGCCAGAACCCTATAGGCATATTTAAGGCCTCTGCCTGTGTCACAACTACTAACTTTCCAAGCTCAATATCATCAAGGCAAGGAAATTTACTCTTCCTGCAGTGGAAGTGGCAGGGGAATTAATATTTGCCGAACAGTAATCTAAACCATCACAAATCCTGCTAAAGAGCACTGGCAAGAATAGATATTGAGCTTTCTTTATTGTGAAAATCAGCAAAAACTAAGATTAAATATCCCCAATATAATAATGTTCTTGGCACTGTTTTTACTTCTCAGTTTCCAGTTTGTTCACTGGGGATTCCTTGGCATGATAGTAAAGTGATGAAAACAAACATTCAGACACACAAAACCTTAAAAAAAACAAACATGTTGCCTGGGTCTTCAAATAAATTCATTATGATCTGGAGTAACATCATATATCTTAAAAATTCTTTGTAGACATGTATTTGATCTGCCTAGTCAGAATATAAAAATGAGGTCGAAATCAGTACAAGTTAGGATAAGAAAATATTAAATTTGAACATGAAGCCAAAAATCTAAATCCATCTCTCCTCACAGGTTCTCCTTTGTACATATTTGTCACCTTCACTTAGCTGAATTTGTTTTTGCACTTTTTCTGTGATGAGGGTGAGTGGTAGTGGGGATGGTTTTTAATGGTTTGAGAAATACGGAGATACTATCATTGCACGTGCCATTCTAGGTAACTTTTGATACAAAAGATATCTGAATATTACACTTAGAATCCACTCCACTTGTTGATAATCATGAGATACCCATTAACACCAATAAAATTACCGTACCTCTTTGCCAAATGCTTATCAGGGTATAGAGATGAAGAAAATATTTTTAAAAACTATATTTAGAAAAAGTGTTGACTTTTAACCATGTTGTTATACAAGGAAAATATCCACAGAATGTACTTGCTCATTTTTAGAATAGGAGTCTGCTTTCTAAGAAGAAACTTTTAAGAGCATCAACTAGTCAGTTGCCTACCATGAAGAGCTCTTCTAGGCTAAGATAAATCTATTATATCAGAAGATCAATTCTGCCAAGCAGCACTGCAATTAGAAAGAACATAATTTCTTGAGTGATTAGAGACAGACAAATGAAAATACAATGAGATACCAAGGGTTAGCAAAGATACAGAGCAACTGGAGTTTCCATAAATGGCTGGTATGAAGATAAATTTGGTACAACTACCTCTGAAAAAAAAATAGTACTAGTTAAAGTTAAACATGTACACACTCTGTGACTCGGCTATTAACACCCCAGATTATAGACCCAACAAAAATAAGTACTTAAAATTACTCAAAACCATCTAAAAGACCTTTGTAACATAATTCATATTATTCCCACACTGACAGCAATTTATATATCAGTCTAGAGAAGAACAGGTTAATCATGATACAGTCATAAAAAGGAATGCTATGACAACACAACAAAAAATAAGCCGATGTTACAATAACACTGACATATATCAGAAATATAATGTAAAATGAAAACCAAAACACAGAAGAATGCATACCACATGGTTTTATGGGTGTAACATTTGAAATCAGATCAAACTAATCTGGTAGGCAGTCATTGAAGGGAGCAATAAGAGAGCTTCGAGGCACTAGTTATCTGTTTCCTCACCTGGGTAAACAGGTATGTTCACTTTGTGCTAGCTCATCACTCTCTCTGTATGATGTGTGCATTTTTCTAGGTGATTGTTTTACTTGAACAGAAATCTCCTAATTAGGAAAAAGAGTAAATAAACCAAAACAATCCCCAAATATGCACTGTGCTGGGTGTTTTTGTAGGTTTATATAGCTTTTCATTTTCACATCTAATCTGTGAAGCAGATATCCTTATTTCAAGGTGTAGAGGATGAATGTGAGGCCCAGAAACATGCTGACAATACCAAGTTTGTACAATACCTTGTCACTCTCACAAAAATTCTCCAATACAGGTGTCTGGGTCCTCTCACTCAATTTTACTTTTAGAATCTGTTTTCAGAAAAGCATGTTAGAAGATGTGGGAAGAGTGGTGTACCAGATTTGACCTATGGGCCACATTTGCTATCTCTGCTGTAAATGAAAGACATGTATATGCTATGATCGGGACCTGATTTTGAACTCCAGCTCTGTCATTTACTATGTACCCTTGATGTTCTTGATTTAAATTAAGATACATATGGAGTTCAAGGGACCAGAGAAAGGACTGAATGATATAATGCATATAAAGCTTCTGACATGGAAATTTGTTAATATATTTTCATTTTGAAATTCCCTTATAGAAGGGATACTATTAAGTAAAGTAGCACGATTAGAGAATGGTAAGGAATCCCTCTTGTGATAATATGTGAGATGTCAGGCCATTCAATGGATGTTCAACATGCAACAGGAAATACGTATATGTACTTCCAGGATAGAGAGCAGAGAAGGGGTGAGTTGGAATTTTAATTTGGTGGATCATGGTTTGCCTCACTGAGAAAGTGTCCTCTGAGCAAAGACTTAAATGAGTTGAGAAATTGGCCCTGGGGGTATATGTGGAAAGATAATTCTGGACAGAAGAAACACCAGTACATTAGACTTGAGGGGAACCATTCTTGAAATGTTCAGCCAATAGCTGGGAGGCCAACATACCTGCAGGAGAATAAAAAAGTAGGAAATTATAGAAGATGAGATTAGAGAAGTAAGTAGGAAACAAATCATGTGGTATCTTGCAAGTCATTGTAAGGACTGGCTTTTTGCCCAGATCCATGACATGATGTGATTTCTATTCTAAAGTATCTCTGCTATGAAGGGAAAGTCTATAGTGGGCAAGGATGGAAATGAGGACACCGGTTAGGAATCCAAGTGAGTTTGGTAATCCAAGTGAGACATACTGGTAGCTCTCACCAAGGTCAGTTAGGTGGAGGTGGTGAGAAATGGTATTGTTCTGGATATATTTAAGATAGAGGCTAAAGGGTTTGGTGGTAGGTTGTTTGTTCAATGAATTTGGAGTGCGTAATAGAGAGTGGTCAGGGATGACTCCAAGTTGGAGGTGGACCAGATTATATCTAAGATCTTTCTCCCTCTCTCTCTCTCAGGAGCAGGGGGGCGCGGGGAAGAATCTCAACCAGGCTTCATGCTTGGTGCAGAGCCTGACACAGGGCTTGATCTCAAGATCCTGACCTCATGACCTGAACCAAATTTTAGAGCTGGACGCTTAACTGACTGAGCCACCCAGGCACCCCCGAGGAAGAGTTTTCTCTCCATCTCCATAAATGCCCTGAAACCAGATCCTCCTTTGCCAGCTTTCCTATGACTGAAATACTGTGCCCCCCAAAAGATGAGCCATGTCCAGGAGTAACCATTAACACTGGGTAAGACCTGCTACGTCTATGCCCACAAATAAGTGTTCCCAGCTACTTACACATCATTATTCCATCTGGCCCAGAGAAGAGATGAGCTATTAACATTCTTTCTGTATGTGTCTTTCTGTCTTTGTCCATAGTAAGTGATTTTGTTTTATTTCTAACATTCTCAGTATTAAATACTTTCTATTCAGATCAAATATGTAAAATTGCTGAGGAGAATTAGAATTTACTATAAATTATTCAAGTGAACCCACAGAAACTCTGCATATTCTTATTTATGACTGTTCTTTAATAGATCAGTCATCAAAAGCAGTAGGTAACATACGTTTTGGCACTTTAGAAATTATCAAAGAGTACTTTCCATATACATATTTTTAGGCCTCACAGCAGCGCTACTAAATCAGAAGTGATGGCCTTTGGGTTTGGGAATTGTGTTTTTGTTTTGTTTTAGTCTTCCCAGAAGATCTTGATGCAGTTGACCAAGATCAAATTTTCCAGAGTGGTTCTTCTGGTCTTCCCACAGTTACTGTGAACATGATATTTAGAAATGATTCCATGGTATTTGTCACTAAAGAATTGAATGAAGGCTCTAAGAAATTGTAGGCTAGATGTGATTTGGGGCAGATGTGTCATTCACTGTGAACCTGTGATCTGACCATCTGAGTTAATGAACTCTGTTCTCTCCCTTCTCTATGGGACTTCTCTATGGCACTCTGAAATGATCACCTGTAGCTTTATCTCTTTAACTCTTGATTACCAAATGATCACCTTTGAGGCCTGTTTGGAGAATGTAATGTTGTTTGTTAGTATATTTTCATCAGTAAATTGCTGATCCCTGCCAGAGTTCACTGAAACAGCCAACCATACAGTCTTCAAAATAATTCACATCAATAACATGAATTTAAAAGCACTCTCATACCTTTCTTGGCAGTTATAAACTGCTGACTCGCACACCTTTCCCTGTTGAGTGTGTTTAACTTCATATTGCAGCTTAATAGTTTCATTCCAAAACAAAGACTGGAATTGGAAAGCTCAGGGAGAAAAGTGCGAGAGGTGAAATGAAAGTTTCAATCTATGTTACCATATATAGGAGCCTTAAATTACCTCTAAATAATACACAAGCTATGACATAAGGCTGAAATGAATCTGTGACAGTATATCTTATCCAAACTCAACTTCCCATCTTTTCTCTTAGAAAGGATAAGAACAAACTCACTTTGTGGAGTGTTTTCCAATTAAGGCCTATCTATTTCAACCCCAAACTTGTCACTTAAGTTTCTGGATGACTCAGGGAAGAGAGCTGGTTCACCCATCATTTAAGCCAAAATACTGGCTCTTTACTATTGAAGCATGATATTATTAAATCAGTTGTCTTTCCCAGAACAAAGTTCAATATGTTATAATTATAGCCTCGGTTTGTCAAGCATCCAAAATTATCAAGTTCAAGAGAAGTAGAAGTCAATTTCTGGCAGCTATACAGTGAAAGCCCCCCACCCCACCACCTCTGTTCTAGGGCAAGATTGTAAAGTGATCAAGTAAAGTCAAGGGAAAAATCACATGTGTTATGGTTTTCTAAAAATGATGTTTATAAGCCTACGACTGGCTGATGTTTTTGCTGTAGGGATGGAGTAAGTGTGAGTTCACTGTGTCAAGTAAGTACTATACTTGAGTCAATGGTTTATATCCAAAGGTCTAGGTTGGATACACTTCTGTCTGCCTCCTAAGCTTGTTTCTTTCCTATGCTGTCTCTGAGGCATAGTTTCCAGGAAGTTTTCTTCTTTCTTTAATTCAGTCTCTTCCTTACCTGACACCTGCTCTCTTAAATTATCCCTTTCCCACCCACTTATTCCTCTCTGTTTTATGAACCCACTCTCCCTCGCAGTTGCCCTTCTCTCTTTAATTTTCACTAAAGCCTCAGAATGTAAAACAGTAGCTGCTAACATTGACTCCACACTGGAATCACCTGTGTGATTATTCTGATTATTCCTACCATACTAGTTTACATGGCAGTAATTTCATGTCTGGTGTTACTAATTTCTAAAAATCCCCAGTGACATTTAGAAGGGCTGTGGTAGACTTTTGGAGTTAAGAAATTAACTCAGTTGGGCAAGAAGGCAACCAGTAACAAAGTATCCAGGGGCTTATGAAGATTTTATATCGGAGCCAGATGTCCAAATAAGAGTAAGAAAACCACAAGAAGATCAATTAAGTTTGGGGTAAAAAGCCAGAAATTGGTGCAGATGTTTAGGGTCAATGGGTGAGCACAAATTAAAGAGAGTGACTGATCTGGATCCGTATAAAATAAGCATAGTGGACACTTCTGGGATGATTTTTCCCTTGCCATGTGAGGACAGAATTCTAGTGTTGGTTTGAACAGAAGCATTGGGCAATTCATACATTTCACCATGGCAAATCTGAAATGTAGATATCAAAGATGGATTTCATTTTAACTCATGAGTGCTCCAATCCAGATGGATCTTGAACCAGGCTAGAGCGAAGGGTTAGACCTAGCCTCTGTCCATGGATGCTTGGCCAGAGGTGTGTTCTCCTGTGTGTTTGAACCTTGGCTATTTTACCTCCACTCACTTCACAGTTCACAGTTCCTTGACTTGAGAGACATGACTTTTAACTCAAGTTTTTGGATTCAGCCCTCCAGGATCTTTATGAAAATTTGTGAGCTTAACCAGCACCCTGAGCTGGGTCAGGCAGCTTCACAGGGATAAGCAGTGCTGCTATCAGCAAGGTTCATTCCCAAACTCATGTTTTCTCCATGGTCACTGAGGACCTAATCTGTACTTTTTCCCCCATCTTTGGTGTTCTGCATTTCTGCTGATAACACAATAAGACTTTAGTGTAATCGGCAGTGAAATGGGATTCAGAAGGCTCAGATTTTAGCAGGCTCTGTCCCTACCAGTGTACATTTATATCAGTATTAAACTTCTCTAAGCATCAGTTTCTTCTTAAGGAGAATGGGAAAGTGATACCCTGCTCATTTTGTCCTTGAATTGCAATATAAACTCAGATGAAACTTCAAATACAAACTATAGGAAGAAATACAGGTAGAAACTATCCATTTACCCAATTATTCACTCTTAAAGAGTTAATTGAGCCCCTGTTTGTGTGTCAAGGAGAGCTAAGCACTGGGGCTACCAGCCAAGATGATGATGATTCAGATATAAATAAGAAATCATTCTGACAAATACATAAGTTACAAATCTGGCATAGGCCATAAAGGAGAGGTATGTGGTTCATGTGATATGTGGGATCCAACTTCCTTATGGTGTCATTTAGCTAAACTAAGGAGAATGAAGAGAATTTAACCAGGAAAAGAGGGTAAGCAAGAGGATTTCAGTGACTAAAAACAGCGTAAGTCAGGAGAGAGAGCATGCTTGATATAAAGGAACATCAATAAGCCAATGTGTCTGACTGGGGAGAAGGAAGAGGTAGTAGAAGATGAGGCTTGGAAGGCAGGTATGCAACAGAGAACACATTGCTTTGTTGGTCATGATAAGGAGGTTTGGCTTTAACCTAGGGCAATGACGTTTTAGAGGAGATGATACGAGGGAGGGAAGTGATATGGCTGGATTTACATTTTGAGACGGTCCTTCTTACAGATATTTGACTGAATTTCTTTTCTTATTCCTTCATTTTATTTTTCATGGACCCCCACTCAAATCCTTTTGTTTACTCTGGAGGGATGGTTAATGCCCTTGGAACTTAAAGTATCTGGCATGCTTTGTATTTAAATTAGAATTCCCCCATTTACCAATTGTATAACCTTCTAAAAAGTATTCTTTTCTAAGTCCCCATTCTCTATAAAGTTGTGATGATAATTCTTCTCATAGTTTTCTATGAACAAATGAGATATTATTTGTACAATTTCTGGTACATAATATGTCAGTAAATGCTAGTATTCTTACCCACCCTCTCTGATAATTTACTCCTCTTGTAATCACATTTTTCAAATATAACATTTTAGCTTTCTTTTTTCTTGTTAGTAAGAGGGTGACAGTGGATTATCAATTACCAGTGGAAGATGCTATCTCATTTACTTCTTCTGGAGGGGATGGATTTGCAACACATCATTTACATTTGCTTCTTATGACTTCTAAAACTAATACCCAAGCTCTTTAGTAATAACTTACCTGAAGTCAGGAATTAATATCATGACCCTTTTAGGATTTTGCCACACTGAATATAAAATGATCCCAGGCTCCAAAGACAGAGTTCAGCATGAGTAAGGTTAGATTGTGTTGGTACCATCATCCATAGTAGCCAGTCAGTTCAGACAGTCTTCTGCTGGATGGCTCTTACCTTTTCAAGTAGATGCAATGATTCCATATAATGTAGGTATAGTTGGTTTTACAGCATTGAAAAATAGTTCACCCTACCCAATAAGGTGTTGGATGTGTGATGATTTCAGTAATCATGCTCCAGGAATTATTTTAAATAAGATTGGCCACTTTTGAGTAAGTCTCACTGTTAGGTAGGGTTTGACCTACAAAGAGTAAAAACATCAAAATTCATTTGGGGGAAAAATTAAGATTCCCCTCACAGTCTCAAAGCTTTCTTCTCTAATCACAGAGCAGACACTATCAGTGAACAGAGAATCTTTGTATTATTTCCGAGTTTCTCCCATTGTCAGTCACTATGACAAAGCGCTGGCCAATCTGACACAATGATGAATCACTCCAGACACAGAGTTTTCACATGGCTGTCGAGGGTTCTCAGTAGACTCTGTTGTCTGGAAATGCTACAGACCAGCACTGGGTGCTCTGCTCAAGAACAAACTTGAGATTTGGTAGAAATAAACAGATACATTTTTAAGGAAAAGAGATGTGTAATAAACATGTATTATTTTTACAGTATCTTCGTTTTGCTATTGATTTAAATGCCTATTAAAACAAATCCTCACTTTCCAAAGCCCTTCTCTGCTGAAACGAATTAGATTTGAGAGCACACTGAGAAGTTTAAATACTAAAAAAAGTCTTCTTTATTGTTTTCAGCTATAAAATAACATTGGGTTCTCCTTACCCTTTATCCTTGAAATTTTAACAAACAACATAAGCTTTGCTAATAATTTTTTAACTGATTAGATCTTACAAACCCAATGCTGTTGGAATTTATGATGGATTGGTGCATCATCCAATGCAAATGTACTTGTAATGTCTCCCTTAGTTTCCTGTTGGAGAGCTTGTCAATACACCAGTGCCTCAAATCTATTTTCTTGGTAAAAATGTTGCAGTTTTCTGATTATTATTCACAAAGGCAGCTTCTTGAGTTATTTCTGCTCCTGCACAATATTCATGATAGCAATTTGATACCTTAGCAGTTTCAAGGTTATCAAATGATTGAAAATCCTACTGCTTACTTCAAGGTGTAACATATACAACTGTGCTGTCATCCATTATAGCAGTATAATGGTTTTTCGTAATGCCTTTCATGAACTGCTGATTTAGAAGTGTAAGCCTAACTTCTGAAGGAACTTATCAGTCTCAGGCTGGGCAAGTATTGCTTAACTGGAAAACATCAGTCCAGGACTCTCTGTGCTACTTAGAAAAAAGAAACCAAGTTTCATTTCTCCTTTAGATAGTGCTAGAATCCTGCCCTCTGAAGTCATTAAAGTGTATTTGCAAGAAGAAACAAACAAACAAACAAAAGCCATGGTTCATCTGGTTCTCTGAAGGGCTAATGCTAATCAGCAATGAATCTTGGAAGGAAGTATTGAATTTTGCAGTTTGTGGAGATTAAGCTCGAAGCAAGGAATTACTGAGAGAGATGATGGAGATTTTGCTAAATTAAAAACATAACAAAAGTCAGACATTTGATAGTAAAGCTAGGAAGTAAAACCAATCATTATTCAAAGTCTCCCTTTTAAGCTCCATTCACGCGTTGAATTTTGGTTTAAGGGCCTCTGGTTGGAGCAGAGGGTTGCTTGAGTGAGTTTAGAAGGTGGCATCTGTTTAAGTAACAGATGTCTGTGTCACCGAGGTGCTATGTTCCCACTTTTTATATATATGGGGAAATTGCTGCTGTCAGAGTTTTACTGTCTTTATGCAAATGAAAATACCATATTCTTCTCCTTAAAGGGTTCCTCTTCCTGATGTGAGTCTACGACAACCGTAAAGGGCTTCAACATCATTTTATATATATATATATATATATATATATATAAATCTGATGAAGTTCTTATGAACTATCAATTATGCATGAAATGAGGTTTGGAATTGCAGGCATACTCACTGTTATTTAAAGAGGCCCCACTGGGTTGAAGCAAATTGAGCAGGGTAAGAGGTGGTGCTGCTAGTTGGCCCTTCACCTGCTGTGGCACTGACAGAGGAGAGACTTGAGAGGCACTACCATCACCATGCCACCTGCTTCCCCTATCCACCCCCCAAAAGCTAGCTCTAAGTGTTTGGGGCAAGTCTGCCTTATGGAATGATTTTACTTCATTCATTTGGTTGTCAGTTTTTGGAAATCTCTTTGCTCCTGTTATTTTTTCAGGAGAAATAAGGGAAAGTAGAGCCATCCAAAACACCCTCCATGTTGAAACATAAAATTAACCATCACACATATTCTGGTGACAAGGTGGGAAGTATACATGATGAACAGTTGTCTATAGAAATACAATGGTTGGGCGCTTGGGTGGCTCAGTGGGTTAAAGCCTCTGATCTGAGGTTGAACCATTTTCCTCTATTTCTCCTGCTTTCAATTTTTTTTCATTTAAAAAGTCAATTTGGGGGAAAGAAGCCTCTGAAGTTTAAGAATCTCAGGAAATGCTCCTCATGAACTCACATAAACTGCTGGAGGACCCTTTGCCCCTCCTACGGGCTACAAGTGTTTATGGATCATAAACTTGTATATTTCAAGATTATTTATTTATTTATTTGACAGAGAGAGAGAGAGAGAGAGAGAGAGAGAGAGAGAGAGAGAAATCGCAAGTAGGCTGAGAGGCAGGCAGAGAGAGAGGAGGAAGCAGTCTTTCCATTGAGCAGAGAGCCTGATACGGGGCTTGATCCCAGGACCCTGAGATCACGACCCGAGCCAAAGGCAGAGGCTTTAACCCACTGAGCCACCCAGGTGCCCATAAACTTGAATATTTCGGAAAACACAGCACTCATTATGAAAACAAGGGTGACTTTATTTTATTTTTATTTTTTTTAAAGATTTTATTTATTTATTTGACCGAGAGAGATCACAAGTAGGCTGAGAGACAGGCAGAGAGAGAGGAGGAAGCAGGCTCCTTGTGGAGCAGGGAGCCCGATGCGGGCCTCGATCCCAGGACCCTGAGATCATGAGCTGAGCTGAAGGCAGAGGCTTTAACCCACTGAGCCACCCAGGCTCCCCAAGGATGACTTTAGATAAGGCTTTTATCACGACTCAAAATTATTTTGAATTCTAAATGCTGAAATTTATCTCCATTATTATAGACTAATATGGTTTAATAATCCTCAGAAATCAGTTTTCAGAGACTGTTCTCAAACTAATGAGGGTGTTGGAATTGAAGGAGGTAGAATATACCAAAAGATCTCATAAATATATGCATAAGTCAATATTCTGGTTATAATTTGGTATGAAGGTAGGTGTGGAAGATTCATCTAAAACTGGCAAAGCTCACGTGTCATCTCTGTATGTTTATTTGTGGAAAAACTATTTATAGATGTCATTAGAATGATCATTATTAGTCCTGTGTTTTCCCAGATAACCTAAAAATGAGAAAGGGACAGCATAGCAGCTAAATGGAATGCCAAGTAAGCCATCTGGAAACTTAGTCACATATCTCAATGACCAGAATTGAACAGTGAGAGAGACTTCATACGTCTGGGTGTAGAGATACAGAGAAAACCTGTACTATTTCTCTCATCATCTTCAATCCACTCCATTCCTGTCCTCAAGAAAACAGCCCCTGAGTCTTGCCTGGATGTTAGGGACGCAGGAGGTGACAGAGCAGCATAGAAAGTAAAGTTATGTGGATGTCCTGGTGAGAGAAGAGTAAGAGCCCATGACAGGGCAATCGTGGTGAGGGGTGTAATCACATCTAGAGTAGGAGCATAAAGCACAGGGTCAGAGGTCAGGCGCTTAGTTGCTTTAGTCAAGCCTAGATCACAAGTCCTTGGACTTGAATGAACAGGCAGGTGTTTGGGCACCCTCCAGTTCATGGAAAGCAAATAGATTTATTCTGGTACACTGATACCATTTGATGGATAATGTATCTGGCACTCTGTGTTAAAGCAGATTTCTAAGGTAAGTTTAGGTTGAGGGGGAGAAGGTTGTAATTCATTTGCAATATCTGCATTGTGTATGACAAGGGTGATCCCAACCAAGGGTATTCACCACTTCTGCTCCATGTGATTCTGAGTAGCCTGCTAAATGGTGACTACCTCTTACTTCCACATTCTCAGGTTCTAAGGGCACCTTGATGCTTGGTGACATTGCCTGCTGTAAGGGATTGGCATATGTATGACAATTCCTGGCAGGGGGACTTCTATCTATTCTTGTCCTTTCATTTCTAGAAAATATGAGGAATTCATGTCTCTATGTTCATTATTCTCACAACCCTCTTCACTGGTCATGTTCCCAGAATAATTTTCCTAAGACTCTGCCAGAAATGCCTTCCATCAGTCTCTGTATTCTCCCAAATGAATGACATAGACAAAAACTAAGCTATTTGTAAGGGAGAGAGGTTTCGATGGGACTATTCCCCTGGGCCACTTAGATCCTATAATAGTTCAAATGAAATGACAGCCAAATAACTTCTTTATTTGTTGCCTTCCCTTGACTGGCCACCAGAATATGAACAGTTTTTTCAGGAAACCTGAGTTAAAAATTTCTTTTTCCCTCTATTTATATTGCATTTTAATGTAATTGGTTGCTTTACCCCATTTGTTTCAGGGTGGTGACACAGCTCTGGGGGCCTGGCGATGATGAAGTGAATGAGGAAAGAGAGAGAAAGAGCACACACATGAAAAACCCCATCAGCAATACTTTCTCTTATTTATAGTGACAACCCCAAGCAAAATATAAAAATATATTTAGGGAGATGACAGCTTTGTTGCTTCTTGATCACAAACCAGCATTTAGGAGTTCACTTTTCTGAGCAGATAAAAAGGGCTACATCTTGACAAAGCAGGGTAAGGAAAAAAGAGAGAGAAACCAGAAGGACAATCTGTCCTAGACAAAAGCAGTACAAGGACCAATATGCTAAATGGAAGGGAGATTCCAAATTATTGCCTGTGGGTGTTCTGGATCACAGGTGGATAAAAACCTCTTCCTATCCATAAAGGAGAATGCCAGGAAGGCGAGAAGCCATTAGATTTGCCTTCTAGTACTAGCATTTACATTTGATAAAACAGTGTTTAATTTACCTCATGTCGAAATAAGAAAGGGGGAAAGAGTGTACATGAAAGTATTTGAGGCATTACTTATTCCTGTGTCTTTATGTAGAGGCAGTTGGCAACTCATAAATGGGACCATGTTTGAACAATTCAGTATAAATGAGCTCTCTGCTAAGCCCCAGTAGTACAATGATAAGAAAGACACAGACCTTGCTCACAAGAAACTTGCTGCAATGGAACCAAAAGTTTATTTGGAAGTTGATTTGAAACTTTTAATGCCTTCTCCTTAGAGATAAATACGTTAAACGCGGCAGTTGGTTTTCAGTTCCCAATCCCTTTGTTCTGGAATATTACTCCAACAAGCCTATTTCAAATTTTCTTTCACTAGCACTGTTACCATTTTTTCATATGGTGGGAAAAATATATTTTGAGCTCCAGTGTGGGACACAGGAAGTACTTTTCTGAAAGAACCCATTCAAATACCTGACTTCTGGTATGAAGTCATTTGAAAAGGGATGAGAACTCCGGAAGAGAAAGGCAGAAGGCTCCCTGCTTTCAGAGATGTCAACAGTGACCCCTTGCCCCATGCATGAGCACCTGACAGCGCTAGTTCTGAATTTAGCTGATGATACTTCATAATTGCCTTGGACATGCTATCTGGTTCTGTCCTACTTACCCATGCCCCCTGGTTCACCTAACCTAACTAGTTTTGATAGCACATACGGTTTTACATAAATGCCTTTTTCCATGCAGGACAGTGCCCTACTACCTCCAGCCAAGACTTGTTTCTGCTCTTGATTCGTCTGCTCTTGCTGTGTCAGCATTTCCACACTGGCTGACTCTTAACTCTGAATACCCAGTCTCTACGAGTCTGCCTTTACCCATCTTAGCTTACCTTGGTCATGGTTGAAGCATGTTCTTTGATATGTGGTTCTGCCTTCCAGAAATATCCCTTTACCACCCTCCCTGACCCTAACTACAGAAATGAAGAGAGGATACTCCAATGAGGAGTATGAAGAGGGGGAAAAGAGAGATATTTATGGGCTCTGGTTAACTCTTACTAACTAAATAATTGATTAAGGGAGCTACCTCTCTTAAGTTAGGACACACCCCCACCCCTACCAACCCAGCCAGTTGATTTGAAATGAGATACTTTGGTTGATACTGGGAGGGATCACAAAATCCCCAGCTACCTTTCTCGGAACAGAGCATTTGTCGTTAGTGTTAATTCATGCATCTCGTGGTAGTGGTTCTCACATTTTGCTGTTAGAATCATCTCGAGATTTCAGAAATCCTGAACTCCAGATTGAGTGTAAATCTAAATCTCCAGGAGTAGGACATAGTTTTAAGGAACTTCCAGATGATTTCAAGATGCAACCAAGTTTGAGAACCAATGGCTGTGCAGAAGGCACAGCAGAAATGGAAACATTGTGGAGAAGGAATTATGTGGACTGCCAGAAGGACTGAGTTCAAGATCTCTCCACCTCAATAACTTCGTTACTTTGGTAAGTCATTTTACACCTCGCACAGACTTGATTTTCATTAGTCATAAAATGGGATTACTTATACCTGCTCAGACTAGTCCTCAGATTCTAAGGAATATTTGGATGATCATGGTCTTTTGTCGTTTGGGAAGTACTTTATAACAAACAGTTTGAAAGCAAATTATTATTAATAAAACATCATAATATGGTAGGGCAGATTTTCAGACTCTTTAATCTCTCATTCCACTCAGTCAATATTGGCAAGCTTGGAAGCTACATGAAGTATGGTTGGCATACTCCGTCCAACTCCATTTTTGGCCACTCTCTTCTCTGTTGGTACTTATGACTTCATTCCTAGTGTCGTTCACTGACTGCCCAGGACCATAGACATTGTAGCCATTTGGTCTGTTTTCAACATATTTAGGATGGTGAGAGGGAGAAGGTGATTTATGCAGCCAAAAGCTAATCTTTAAGCCAGAATTTGGTGAATAGAAAAGTGTACTATATTAACTAAGAACAAAAGTACTGTTCTCATTATTGGAATTACTGTGCTATTTCCGGTATAGTATTTTCCTTTTTTCTGACTGGAAGCTTAATCTGCATGCCACCTATCACCTCTTTCCTCTGTCTTGGATTCTTCTGCAATTGTTTAATATCTTGACATGATTCTTACATGTTTTAATGCTTACAGCTTTTGTTAAGCATTTTCACGTAGAGACTAATTACTATATTTCTGATTTTTACTGGGCCCCTAGCTTCTACTGACAACGATTTTGCTGGCATGTTGGTTTTGGACCCACACTACCTTCACACCATGATTAGAACAGGGGTAATATTCTTTTCATACCTGTATTATTTCTGCTCTGATATTGACCAATTATTATCAACTCTTACCTTTGTTTGTTTTTTTTTTATTTACTTGACAAAAGGAGAGAGAGATCACAAGTAGGTAGAGAGGCAGGCAGAGAGAGAGGAGGAAGCAGGCTCCCCGCTGAGCAGAGAGCTCGATGCAGGGCTCGATTCCAGGACCCTGAGATCATGACCTGAGCCAAAGGCAGAGGCTTAACCCACTGAGGCATCCAGGTGCCCTTTGCTTCTTTATCTACTAAAATATTTAATGATATGCTACAGGATGATAATAATGGTATGAGTTTTTACTAGGGATACTGTTGGGTGTATCATGCTTTAAATCAAAGGAAAGATTGTCTAAAAGTGAAAGATAAGGACTGTTGGGAACCAAATCAAACCACATGAGAGTTTGTAAAGTCTATCTCTGTGTAGAAATGGCCCCTCACCTGAACCCTCTGTCCCCTCTCTTAAATAATATTCTCCTCTATTCACTTCCTGAATACCTCATTTCCCCTCAATTCTTCTCCCACTATATGAGATAAAGTGATATCATATATGAGCAATATTTACTTCCCTGAAAATAGTGTAACAAGAGCAAGACTACCTAAACAAGAACTGATGGGGTGCCTGGGTGGCTCTGTGGGTTAAAGCCTCTGCCTTCAGCACAGGTCATGGTCTCAGGGTCCTGGGATCAAGCCCCACACTGGGCTCTCTGCTCAGCAGGGAGCCTGCTTCCTCCTCTCTCTCTGCCTGCCTCTCTACCTACTTGTAATCTCTCTCTCTGTCAAAAAAATACATAAATTTTAAAAAAAATTAAAAAATAAACAAGAACTGAAATCAAATATATAATGTTTGTTTATAACTTCATGAAAACTTTAAACCCTTGTAAAGAAAACTAGAAATTTTTATTGTAGAACCTGATAGAAATTTTGAAATGAACAGAGAAATACTTTTCATTCTGTGACATAAGACTGAAATTGTAAAATATATCAAATTCTGCCAAGTTAATTTATACGTTCAGTGCCATCTCAACAAAAATTTAAGTTTGAGTTGTTATAACTTAAAGGATCTAAATTTCATCTGAGTGAGCAATCAAGTAAAGATAGTAAGGACTGGTGACTGAGTCGGTTAAACATCTGCATTAGTCTCAGGTCATAACCTCAGGGTCCTGGGTTCTAGCCCCATGTTGAAATAATCAAAATGTCATAGCAAGCAATTCTTATGAAAGGGAATAAAAATGTCTAATAAATGCACAACATATGCTTAGCTTAACTAATAATCCAAGCATTAATCAACAAGAAACTATTTCTTACACTTAAGAGTACAAAAGATAAAAACAAAATCTCGTTCAATGGTTAGAAGATGGTAAGTGTGCAAACTGGTACAACCTCTAGTGGGAAACAGTCTGTCATAATGTTCAGAGTAACATGATAGTTCTTACCTTTTGTGTATTAATTCCATGTCTGAAGGACCATTCTGAAATAATAATCAGGTATATACTCAATTTATTATGGTATATCACAGGTAAATTTAATGTAAATGCAGTAACTCAAAATGTCCAGAAATTGGGGGAAGATTTAAAATTAGTACACATCCACATAAAGTGTTAGTCACTAAGTTATGTTTGCAAAGAATATTTAATAATATGCAAAAGTGCTCATAAAGTATCAAATGGAAATAAAATATGATGCACAATGGGATAACAAGATACAACAGTTATCCCACCATGTGACCATATTTAACCATTGTTTCTGTAGTCAGGGCACTTCCAAGTGCATCACCCATTTGATCCCTATTTGGTAGGAAGGGGAAGTATCACTTGCTTTTTTGGTCTGATGAAGAAATGGATTCAAAGCTGAGGTTTTATCATTATAGGCTCTGTACTTTTTCCCCTCAGGTTGGTAACATATACAAAGAGCTACTTAAAAATAATTATAGGATGTGTCAATTTTCTGAAATTGTTCCTGGGCTCCTCATACCATTAAATAAAAGGTAGTATGTTTTTTGAGTTGTTAGTGTGTACCAGGCTTTTCCCTGGCCACGGGGATGCACTGGTGAATGAGAACAAGAGGTTTTGTCTATCTTGGAATGTAATACTAAGGAAAAGAATATGTAGACCCAGAGCAAATATACAAGTAAAGTATACAAATATACAAGCCAGACTTCACTCAGTGCTAAGGACAAAAAAGGGCTTGGTGGAGAATTGGGGTTTGTGGAGTGATCGAGGAAGGGTTTTATTAAACTGCCAGGAGGAGGTAATACTTGAGTAGAGACTCGAATTATAAAGAGTAGGCAACTTGGGAAGATCTGGGGAAAGGGGATTCTTGGCAAAGGGAATAAATAGCATGTAAGAGGGCCCTGAGGCAGAAAAGAGCTCAATGAAAACCCCCTTGGGTATTAGGGTTCTCCAGAGAAATGGAACCAATAGGAGGTAGACACACACACACACAAACACACACACACGTGCACACACATGCACACAGACATATATCTGTATAACATATACAATAGGCTCTGGTAATTATGAAGGCTGAGAAGTTCCAAGATATGTAGTCAGCTGGAGATCCAGCAGAGAGAGTGTCAATCTTATTCAGAAACATCCTTATAGACACAAGCAGAATAATGTTTGATCAAATATAGGGGCATCCTATGGCCCAGTCAAGTTGTCACATGCAATTAACCACAGTGAGACAGGTCATGATGAGCAAGGGGGAGAGTGTTAGAAGAAGATGAGATTGGAGAAGAATGTCTGGGTCAGGTAATTCAGGGATGTATAGGCAATGGTGTAGAATAGATCACGATCAATATAGGATCAGTGTAGGTCCTATAGGAAGGCACTGTTGGGTGGAGGTCATTGAGGACTTGACCACTGCCTACTGACCCATTAACTGGACTCTTATCAATGGGATGCTCCTCACCCTGTCCCTGTTCCCATACTAGGAGCCACTTTAAGGACAATGCATTATTCAGATCATCTGGATGGTACATGTGACTGAAACCCATTAAACCCTTGATATAAACCCCAAGGATTCTCGTGGGTGGGTATGGTGATCTATTTGTCTTATGGCTTCCCAAGACAAGCCTTGTATATATGTTCCCTTTCCCTATAAAAACAGCCGTCTAATAATTTGAGTGGTTTGCCTCTTTCTTTGGTCTCTCCCTACTCTCCACACACATGGGACAGTTTTGAGTCTTACCCAAGGAATTCCTAGTGTTGTAAACCAATAGGCGCTCTGAGGAAATAGAACTGGAACTGAAGGATTTATACTGACAGAGGGATGGAGAAGAACATAGATTTATATAATGAATGATACAAAAGCCTTTTGTTCCTTTGGTTATTTTATTCATTGTTAGGGAGTGGAGCTGAACTAACTTTTGTCAACAGTACATGCAACTAACATTTTAGACAAGTTAGGTGTAATCAGTGTGAAGCTCATTTTTAGAATCTCCGTTTTCCTTTATCACACAATCTTATGTGTAATAGCATAAAGAACTCAGGAACAGTTCCAGAAAATTGAAACACCATCTAAATTAAAAATATCAAAAATTATTTATACTTCAAAATTAACAATCAAAAGTTTAACCATAAAAGGCAAGTGAACAATAATGTCCAAGCTTATCAGTGTTATGAAGCTAATGATGAGTGCAACTGGACTGATCATAAATTCAAAAAAATAAAATATTTATTATGAAAATAAATACGAATCTGAAACCTTAGCAATGCAATATAAATGAACAAAAAATATTCTGTTAGATTTCAATGTTTGGTCTATTTAATTTTATTGCAGCTAAACTCATCTCTTCTTGTGAGCGGATTGCAACATAAATTGATATTTATGACATTTTATAACTGTTCATAGTTCAGTGTTAAGAAAGCATCTGAGAATGCTTTTTATTTATTCCTTTTGAGATAGGTAAGAAAGAAGTCAGGTTCTCTGTTGTACCTTTGTTGTGTTTTGGTTTTTTGCTTTCTCTTAACTTCTTGTTATATGCTAAAGTTTAACTGACTGGGAGAAGAAAAAAAAAATTTCATATTCAACCATTCTGGCGCCTTTCAGCTTCCTTTCTCCCTTAACATCTGAATTGCCCACCTAGCAGAAATGCAATTCTGGACCAGCTCAGCTCTCCCTTTGGCACAGAAAACAGATTCCTTCCTAAGTGTCCTCATCCCCCCTCCCCATTTCTCCCTATCCACTCTGGTCTTAATACTCACTAAATTATGCCCACAGCCACCATCCTTGCCGCACCTCACGCCACAGTGCAGAAGGGCTTCTGAGCTGCTTTCCCCACCTTTGCCTTCATGTCTGCTACCTGCCAGCCCAGCTAAATGCAATCAGACACACTTCTCCCATGATCTTTTCCTCCCTGTCATCCTCAACATCTTCTCTGGATAAACTTCAATCTCTTTTATCGTAAAAAAAATAATAATAATTATAATAGTAACGGAGCACCTGGGTGACTCAGCCAGTTAAGCCTCTGACTCTTGATTTCGGCTCAGGTCATGATCTCAGGATGGTGGGATTGAGCCCTGCATGGGGCTCTGTGTTCAGGATGGAGTCTGCTGGAGAATCTCTCTCTCCCTCTGCTCCTCCCCTTGCTCACAAGTGTGCTCCATCTCTCTCTAAATAAATAAATAGATAAATGGAATCTTAAAAACAATGACAACAAAGCCCAAACATTTACCCACCCCTCACTATTAAGCAGTATCTCTCTCCTTTTCACAGACAAGCTTCTTAGCAGAGAAACCCACACTTATTATCTCCCTTTCCAGAGATCTCTACTTGCTTTCGTCTCAGACTCCACCTACCATTTCACCAAAATTGCTT
Organism: Ailurus styani; assembly: GCA_002007465.1. Lineage (NCBI taxonomy): Eukaryota > Metazoa > Chordata > Mammalia > Carnivora > Ailuridae > Ailurus > Ailurus styani. The sequence goes on along the minus strand of LNAC01001014.1, from coordinate 32,888 downwards.
TTACTATCATCATTAATGCTATTCCATTGAACAACCTTCATCAGCCTGGGACATATAGACACTTAAAGAGTTTTTTTTTTTTTAAGATTTTACTTATTTATTTGACAGAGAGAGAGAGAGAGAACGCAAGTAGGCAGAGAGGCAGGCAGAGAGAGGAGGAAGCAGGCTCCCTGCCGAGCAGGGAGCCCAACGAGGGCCTTGATCCCTGGACCCTGACATCATGACCTGAGCTGAAGGCAGAGGCTTTAACCCACTGAGCCACCCAGGCGCCCGACACTTAGAGTTAAAGGAGGAATATAAACCTTCAAAAGTTGTTGAGAAGGATCCTCCAGAATGGTAGGAGGAAAGTCATAGACCAGTGTTACATAAAACTCAAGGGAAAAGAAGATGTCAGCAAAGAGAAAGCAAGCAATATGATCCATGACCTCAAAATGATTTAAAAAAAATTGGTACCTGTTTAATGGAATAGCACTAATGTAAAGAATTATTGGATCACTATATTGTATACATGAAACTAATATAACACTGAAACCAAACTACTTCTCTTCATACTTACAGACACTCTTGTTAGCTCTCTGCTTCTATGTAGCAATTTTCTTATGACTTCTAAGTACTGACTATAATCGTTGCTACCTTCTTCAGGTCCAGAACCTTACAACTACAATGATCATATGATAAAATGTCCTGATTTGGGCTCTTTTAAGAGTGAAAGGGCACACTGTTAACTTCACTGTGGTAACAAGCATAGACTAGGACTCTACCTAGCAAACAAATCATATGATTACTTTGTTTAAAACCAACTGATGTTCTCAAAGAATTAAACATGAAGTTACCATGTGACCCAACAATGACACTCCCAGGTGGCATTTTTATGTTCACACAAAAACTTGGACATAAATGTTTATGAAGTCATTTTTCATAATGGTCAAAAAGTGGAAGCAACCCAAATGTGTATCACCTGATGAATGGATAAACAAAATGTGGTATATCCAGACAATGGGATATTATTCAACCATAAAGAGTAATGAATACTGATATATGCTACAATATGGGTGAACCTTGAAAGCATTATGTTCAGTGAAAGAAACCAGACACAAAGGTTACATGTTACATGATTCTGTTTATATTAAATGTCCATAGTAGCCAAATTCATAGAGACAAGTGGATTTGTTGTTCCCCCGGGGTTTGGGGAAGAGAGTGGTAACAGGTATGAGGTTACTTTGTGGGACAATGAAAATGTTCTGGAATTAGGTAGTGGTAATGGTTACACCACTTTGTGAATATACTAAAAACTCCTGAACTGCCCACTTTAAAAGGGTTAATTTTATTTTATTTTTAATTGTTTTATCTTTTACTTTTTAATTCCAGTGTAGTTAACACAGCGTTATATTAGTGTCAGGTGTACAAAGTAGTTATTCAACAATTATATACATCACTCAGTGCTCATCATGGTAAGTGTATTCTTAATCCCCTTCACCTATTTCACCCATCCCCCACCCATCTCCCTCTGGGAACCATCAGATTGTCTCCTTGGTTAAGAGTGTTTCTTGGTTTGTCTTTCTCTTCTTTATTTTGGTCATTTTTTTTGTTTCTTAAATTCCACGAATGAAAAAATACAGTATTTGTCTTTCTCTGAGTGACTTACTTCATTTAGAATTATACTCTCTAGCTCCATCCATGTTATTGCAAATGGCAAAAATTGCATTCTTTTTTATGGCTGAATCATATCTATTACACACACATACACACACACCCCTTGTTGTCTTCATCATATATAAATGTACACACACACATTCATCTATGGATACTTGGGCTGCTTCCATATCTTGGCCATTGTAAATAACCCTGCAATAAACATAGGGGTACATATATCCTTTTGAATTAGTGTTTTTGTATTCTTTGGGTAAATTTCCAGTAGTGCAATTACTGGATCATAGGATAGTTCTATTTTTCACAGTGGCTGCACCAGTTTGCTTCCCCACCAACAGTGCAAGAGGGTTCCTTTTTCTCTACATCCTTGCCAACACCTGTTGTTTCTTGTGTTTTGATTTTAGCCATTCTAACATGTGTGAGGTGATACTTCATTGTAGTTTTGATTTGCATTTCCCTGATGATGAGTGATGTTGAGCATCTTTGCATGTGTCTGTTGCCCAGCTATATGTCATCTTTGGAGAAATGTCTCTTCATGTCTTCTGCCCAGTTTTTTTTTAAAAGATTGATTGATTGTTTGATTGATTGATTTGACAGAGAGGNTCTTTGGAGAAATGTCTCTTCATGTCTTCTGCCCAGTTTTTTTTTAAAAGATTGATTGATTGTTTGATTGATTGATTTGACAGAGAGAGATCACAAGTAGGCTGAGAGGCAGGCAGAGAGAGAGAGGAGGAAGCAGGCCCCCTGCCGAGCAGGGAGCTCAATGTGGGGCTCGATCCCAGGACCCCGAGATCATGACCTGAGCTGAAGGCAGAGGCTTTAACCCACTGAGCCACCCAGGCGCCCTTCCGCCCAGTTTTTAATTGGATTATTTGCCTTTTTCGTGTTGAGTTATATATGTTCTTTTTTTTTTAAGATTTTATTTATTTATTTGACAGAGAGAGAGATCGCAAGTAGGCAGAGAGGCAGGCAGAGAGAGAGGAGGAAGCAGGCTCTCCGCCGAGCAGAGAGCCCGATGCGGGCCTCGATCCCAGGACCCTGAGATCATGACCTGAGCCGAAGGCAGAGGCTTTAACCCTCTGAGCCACCCAGGCGCCCGAGGTATATATGTTCTTTATGTGTTTTGGATACTACCCTTATCAGATATGTTATTTGCAAATATCTTCTCCCATTCAGTAGTTTTGTTGTTTCCTCTTAATTTTGTTGTTTCCATCACTGTGCAGAAGCTTTTTATTTTGATGTAGTCCCAATAGTTTATTTTTGCTTTTGTTTCCCTTGTCTTAGGAGACATATCTAGAAAGATGTTGCTATGGCCAACATCAGGGAAATCACTACCTTTGCTCTCTTGTAGGATTGGTATGGTTTCAAGTCTCACCCTTAGGTCCTTAATCCATTTTGAATTTATTTTTGTGCATGTGTAAGAACATGATGCAGTTTCATTCTTTTGTATCTAGCTATCCTGATTTCCCAATACCATTTGTTGAAAGGACTCTTTTTACCATTGTATATTCTAGTCTCTTGTCAAAGATTAATTGGCCATATAGTATGGGCTTATTTTGGGGCTTTCTGTTCTATTCCATTGACCTATCTGTCATTTTTCTTGTCAGTACCAAACTGTTCTGACTGCTACAACTTTGTAATATAACTTGAAGACTAGAATTGTGATACCTCCAATTTTGTTTTTCTTTTTCAAGATTGTTTTGGCTATTTGGGGTCTTTTGTGGTTGCATACAAACTTTAGGATAACTTTTTCTAGTTCTTTGAAAAATACTATTTGTATTTTAATAGGGGTTCCATTAAATATGTAGATTGCTTTGGGTAGTATAGACATTTTAATAATTGTTCTTCTAATCCATGAGCATGGACTGTCTTTCCATTTCTTTGTGTCATCTTCAATTTCTTTCATCAATGTTTTATAGTTTTCAGAATACAGATCTCTCACCTGTAGGTTAAGTTTATTCCTAGGTATTTTATTACATGTGGTACAATTATAAATGAGATTGTTTTCTTAATTTCTCTTTCTGCTGCTTCATTATTAGTATATAGAAATGTAATGGATTTCTATACATTGATTTTATATCCTGTGATCTTACTGAATTCATTTATTAGTTACTAGTAGTTTTTTGGTGGAGTCTTTAGGGTTTTCTATATAGAGTATCATGCCATCTGCAAATAGTGAGAGTTTTACTCCTTCCTTACTGATTTAGATGCTTTCTCTTCTTTTATCTGATTACTGTAGCTAAGCTAAGACTTCCAGTACTATGTTGAATAAAAGTGGTGAGAGTGGACATCCTTGCCTTGTTCCTGACCTTAATGGAGAAACTCTCAGATTTTTACCATCAAGTATGATGTTAGCTATGAGTTTTTCATATATACAGTATTATGTTGAGGTATGTTCCCTCTAAACCTACTTCGTTGAGAGCTTGTATCATGCATGGATGTTACATTTTGTCAAATGCTTTTTCTGCATCTATTGAAATGACCATATATGATTTTTATCTTTTCCCTGATTGATGTGAGGTATCACACTGATTTGTGAGTATTGAACCATAAAAAGGACAGTTTTATTGTGCACTCATTTTATCTCAATAAAAATAAATCGTAACAAATAGTCCTTCCTACATTAGTGTCCCACATTCAGTTACCAAATTAAATTCCCATTTCTTATCTCATTGAATGACATCATCCTCCATACAGATTCTAAAATCTAAAATCTGGAATCATTGTTTACATTTTTTTTCTTTCCCTGAATTCAGTCAAAACATCTTTTAATTTGATGTTTTTAAATCTCTTGAGTCTCCTTGTCTCTCCACTGACATTGTCTCATTTTAACTCCACATCCTTTAGTTCCTTCTTAACATTTATCATCATTCATTCACTCAGCAAATAGTCATTAAATGCCTATTATATGACAGATTCTGTTCTAGGTACACGTCATGCATAAGGGAATAAAATGTAGAAATACCTGCTCTTGAGAAGCCCATATTCCAGCTGGCAGAGAGCAGTATAAACATAAAATATAATAAGTAATTACATTATTATATGATAAAAGGTAGTAAGTGCTATAGAATAAAATAGAATAAGGGTAGATGAAGAGTGCTGGTGGGTAAGGGATTGCTATTTAAAATAGGAAGCTCAAGGAAGGTCTTAAAAAATTTTCATTTTGGGTAAAGCCTTTAAATGAGGTGAAGGTGTAGGTGTATGTAGAGGATTCCAAAAAGATATCTGGAAGAAAAAGATTCTCACAAGATGAAACAATACAAAAATACTTAAGAAGAAGTACATCTGGAGAATTTAAGGACTGACTAGGAAGGAGGCCAGAATGGCTGAAGCACAGTGATTAAAGGAGAGAAAGTAGGTGAGGATAGAAATGTGATGGAGAGGACAAGTTAAGTAATACCTTTAGGTACTTTAGGTACTCTGAGTGTTACTCAGGGTTTTTTGCCAAGTGATGTTTTGTTTTAATTGTTCTAGTGCTGAATACAGATTTTTTGAGGGTAAGAGTAAAAACAGATATGTTAGGAGGGTTTTGTTTTTGTTTTGTTGTTGTTTTTTAAGATTTTGTTTATTTATTTATTAGAGAGAGAGGGAGAGAGAGAATCTGAAGAAGTCGCCACACTGAATGCAGAGCCCAACACAGGGCTTGATGCAGGGCTCAGTCCCACTACCACAAGATCATGACCTGAGCTGAAACCAAGAGTGCGATGCTTAATCGGCTGAGCCACCCAGGTGCCTCTCGGGGGTTTTTTAAATAGAAGATGCTGGTAGCAGTGAAGGTGGTTGGAAGTAGTAGGATTCTAGCCATATCATGACAGTAGAGCTGTAGGATTTGCTTTTGGATTGGATGTGGGGTGTGCCACATATTGTCCTAGCCACTGGTCCCTAAGTGGCTCACCACTTGGTCCCCAAGAATTTTAGCCTGACACTAGACAAATGGAGATGGTATCATCTGAGGCGGGGAAGGCTACTGATGAAATTAAGTATTGTAGGGGTAAGATCAGGAATTCAATTACAGACATATTAAGTTTGAAGAGTCTACCAGATGTCTGAGTGGAGGTATTGAGAAAGTAGTTGCATATGTGAGGCTGCAGTGTGGAGGAATGTGCCAAGATTTATATATCAGTGAGGCATCAGCATGTAGATGCTATGAGTATAGAGAAAGAAGACACGAGGATGAAGGACAATATCCCAGGGCACTCTAACATAAACGGTTAGTGAGAAGAGGTGGAATCAAGAGAAACAGACCAAAAAGCAATGACCAGTGAGTTAGAGAGAAAACCAACAAGATGTGTACCCTGGAAGAAAGGTCAAGAAAGGATATATAAGAAGAGGGTTTATGTAACTGTATCATTACCAATTGGTCACTTAGGATGAGCACTGAGAACTGACCCATCAAATTCAACAAAACCTTTCCTGCAGAACGGTGGGACTTCAAGCTCAGTTGAAGTAGGTTTACGGAAAGAAACTGAGAAGAGAGGAATTGGGACAGTGAATACTGACAACTCTTCTGAAATTTGCTACATCTAGGAGCAGAGAAACATGGCAGTAGTTGTTGGGGAAAGTGGGTCAAGAGGAGACTTTTAGATGAAAGAGTATCAGCATATTTGTATGCTGATGGGAATGATCATGGGTGAAGAAGAATGTCTTGAGGGAGGAAGGTTGAGAACTGCTTTGAGTAGGTGAGAGAGAATGGATCTAGGAATGGAAGCGACTTGCTTTAAGTGGGAGCACAGCAAGTTCATCTCTGAGGCCAGGCAAGGCTGTCAAAATGTGCAGACCCTGATGGTAGGTAAATGCAGTGTCCAGAGTCTCTGGAGCTTCTCTTTTGGATGCTTCCTTTTTCTCAGTGAAGTTGAAAGCAAAGTCAACATTTAAGTAGGAGGGAGTGGAGTGACAGCATGAGGGAAGAGAAGTAATAAAATAATATCCAGGGGAGAAGAGGGATAAGTGGACATAAAGCATGATTGCTATACAACACAAAGAGCCAATCTGAAGTTTCTGATCATGAATATCAAATAAGATCTGCCAGTGAAACTCTTTAACTAGCCTGTTTGCTCCTTGCTCACAGTCAGAACATCAGTGACTAGGACAATGCCTGGCATACAGCAACCATCCCACGCCACCTTGCCTCTAGTCTCACCTCCCTCTAATTCTAGAGGGTTTAGAGACATAGCTGAGAGATTACGCTAAATCACTCTGTTTATATTTGCACACATGGTGGATTCCCATAGACCCCAAACTTTTTACCACAATATAGAAGCTCTTCAAAATCTGGTCTCTTGATAGACTTCAACCTCTGTATATCTCTATCAACCTCTATCTATCTCTAGGGTATTGTGTTTACCCTCATACCCTCCAACAACAGCTACTTAAAAGTCCCCGTAATGTTCCCTGCTATTTTGGGGGGGGGGGAGCTGTAGCCTTTACCTGATTAACGCCTACTAATGTTTCAGGGACTCAGCTCAGAAATCACCTCCTTTAAGGAACACTTGCTGACATCGTCTTTTTTTTTTTTTAAGATTTTATTTATTTATTTGACAGAGAGAGAGAGAGCACAATTAGGCAGAGAGGCAGGCAGAGAGAGAGAGAGAGAGGAGGAAGCAGGCTCCCTGCCGAGCAGGGAGCCCAACAAGGGCCTTGATCCCAGGACCCTGAGATCATGAGCTGAGCTGAAGGCAGAGGCTTTAACCCACTGAGCCACCCAGGCGCCCCTTGCTGATGTCTTCTAACATCACCACCTCTTGTTCTGTGTTTGATGGCCCTTTGTGATCTCTATCACAGAAGTCCCCTTTGCATATTATAGTTGCCTCTTTTCTTTGCTCCCCAAAGTATTGTATGTAAATTCTAGAGCAACAGCATGGTGTTTATCTGTATTCTGAGCTATGATCATGATGTCTGGCATATAACAGGAGCACCAAAATTTTTCTGGAATGAAGAAGGTAAAATTAGAATCAATAATAGTTGTCTATTGTCTGTCCAGGCAGAGACCAGTGGATGTTAATACATAATATATAGCAGGATGTTTCAAAACAGCCATTCTTGATCTTTTTTGCATAATTTAATTGTTTGACTCTTCCCTACTCCTAAATATACTTTATGGCATATCTTTGATTTTTGCAGCTAAAACAGTTGCGATTTACTTAAAATTTGATTTACAAACGCCATCAGTAGGAATACTCTGAAGAGTGTTTTTGATCCTGGAGTTGGGTGGTTTTGAGCCATGCTCATGTTGTTATACCCAATTAACTAAGGGGGTTAGAGGCACACATTCTGAAGTCCATTAGACCCAAGTTGGATCTCCACGCCTCTCTTACCTTCTGACCCTGGATTTCCTCCTTTGCAATAAGCTTACCTGGAGCAATGTTTTAAGATGACATTTTGCAGATGAACAATGAATGCTAGTTAGCTGTTATAATTGTGACCTAGAAATCTCCTTGTTTAGGCAGCTGCTCAACATAATGAGTGGGTTAGAGCTGAACAAAACCAACTGTTGCGACTGACAACCTACCTCTTGCCTTTCTCTCGGAAGCCTGCCTCCTTGTCCCCCTTTAGGTCTTACACTGTATGTCCTCACCTTCTCTGACTACTCTATCTAAATTAGTTTTCCCTATGCCTCTCCCACTCCCTCCAGCTCTCAGGTCCCTGTCCCCACTTCAGCTCCTCCTTTGTTATCACAATTCTCCAGTTCTTCTGTGGTGTTGATCACCATTTGTAATTCTAGAATATAAGTCCCATAATTGTCTTGTTCAATTCTATAGCTCCTATGCCTCACGCAGAGTTCAGATCAGAGCTATTAGGCAATCAATGAATATCTGATGAATGGGCAAATTATACTATATTTTGATCATAGTGGGCAACCAATGTGTATAGGAATATTTTGAAGTTAACTTCAGTGAGATTCCTGGAAATGGTTTCTGCCCTCCTAATATGAGGAAGACATGTTTGTCATCAAACAGGATCAGCTCTAGGTACTAGGAGTCATGGTCTTGGAGACTTCCCCTCTACTCACCTACTCCCAAGGTCTTCACCACTAAAGAATATTGACAATTATGTCAAAGAAGGTTCTATTCTTGCAGAACAATTTGTAAGCCTGGATCATCTTAAAAACTTCTTAGTAATGCACAATAGAGAGCATCTAGAAAAATAAGTAGTTTCTCAAATGAAGCTTCTGTCAAAGAAAAGAATACAATGAATATAAAATCTGTTGGTTACGCCTTAAGATGAGAATCACAACCCAGCTACCCGCTTTTTGCCAGGTGCTGAGGGAGCATGCCAGAATGCTTTAAAATACGGATCATGCCCTGCAGTTGCTGGAGAAGTTAAGACTGACATCCTTGAAATCTAGAGAGAATACAAGTCGACATAAATTATAGGCTAAACTGTGTTTTACAGAGGAGTACAGAAGTTCCCTGTAACTTTAGTCAGAATGCCCAAGGAGAGTGAAGATCACCGAAGGCTGAAAGCTTCCCAAGCTGGGGTTTAGGGAAAGAGCATAAAGAATAGGGAGGCGTAGCCAGCAGAAGAGGGGCTGATAAAAGAATAGCGCCCCTGCTGGTAGTACGCTTGCCATTCACCTAAGGAAGGACGAGAACTGGGCCCTGGAAGGGGGAAATGAGCGCCCTCGTGGAACTGGGTGAGCCCGCAGCGGGGCAAGCTGCATTATATGTTGGACGGCCCACCTGCAGAAGTTGTGGCTTCCTGGCCACTTCTCTGAGGAGTCCTGCCTTCGCCGGAACAAAGCAAAACTAAACCAACACCACCATAATAACTGCAACAAAAGGAAACAATAAATTCTCTACCCACAGGATTGGCAGAGGCGGAGATTCCACGCTCCTGCCAAAAGGAACCATAAGGACACGCATTTATGAAAGTGAGTCTGGCTAAACAGTTGTTATTTCTGATAAAGGATGAAAGATTGAAAACAAATGACAGCAGGACACAGAGCATGCCTGTGTGTGACTGTGTGTGGTGGTTCATGCATGGTGTGTGTGCATGAGTGTGACTGAGTGGGTATGTGTATGGTGTATGTTCGTGTAGTGTGTATGCTGTGTGGTGTGTAAGTACATGCACTATATGGAATATGTGCATGTCTGTTGGGGGGGGGCACATTTCCTTCCCTGTCCTGGCACCTGTTGGCTATCCTTGGTTCTTTGCTCTCTGAAGGATGTTTGGGGTGCAGTCCCCTTTCCCTTTCCCACTTCTGGCACATTTGGCATCCCCCTCATAACCAGTGCCCAGCCGTGGGCATGCTCCCTCCCACTGATTTCCTCCTCCGCGGTGGGAGGGGAGCCACGTGCCCCCTGTGAAGTGGGAAAGCAGAGGAAATGACTTTGATGGATCACGTTGTACTGGAGGCTCAGCGCTAGCCGATTACAGGGGCTGCAGCTCCAGCGCACGGGGCCTCCATCCAGGGGTTGTTCTGATGAGATAATTTTTCTCATTAACCTTGATAACTCTCTGCTGATACATGGATCTGTTTGCACTAAGGTAGGACTTTTATTTTTTTTTTTAATTTTTTTTTCCTTTAATCCATCTACACTTTCCAGGAGGAGAACGCAGACTGAGCCTCTTGGCTCCCTGCACCTGCTCAGCTCAGCTGTTTCGGATCCAGGTTGGGCGCTTCTGGGTGCCCTGGGCGGCCCTGGAGGAAGGGACTCAACAGTCCCTGTTTTCAGTACTCTGGTTTTATCAGTCATAAAATTCAACAAATACAGAGCGAATGTTGGAGGGAGTGAGAGGTTCAGAGACTTAAGTATTCCGCGAGGGCAGGAGGTGCAAGTCTACTCCCCGCTCCCACTCATTTCATGGCCTTTAGCCTGCAGCAAAACCCAGCCAGCTGCTCCCACTCTGTACAATGGCCCTCTTTGTTCAGAATCTTCAGCTTCTGCCCCAGTTGTTCTTGCTGTCAAGAAGTACTGCACAGGGGCACCTGGGTGGTTCAGTGGGTTAAGCCTCTGCCTTCGGCTCAGGTCATGGTCTCAGGGTCCTGGGATTGAGCCCCGCATCGGGCTCTCAGCTCAGTGGAGAGCCTGCTTCCTCCTATCTCTCTGCCTGCCTCTCTGCCTACTTGTGATCTCTCTCTCTCTCTCTGTCAAATAAATAAATAAAAATCTTAAAAAAAAAAAGTATTGCACATTCATAATCATCTAGGGCATCTTTCCCAGAACACTTTCACTTCTCCCCAGTTAACATGAATTTCTTTATCATGTCCATCTCTTATGGTATTTATTAAGTCTCTCCCCTTGGTAGGCTGTGAGCACTTTGAAATAGAGGCTATCTTTTTCATCTTTGTTGCCTGAGTATTAGTGTGGTGTCTAGCATGGAGTAAGCACTTGATACATGTTTGTTGACTTTTGATATGAATGAGAATAAGACATGAAATTTGGAAGTACCTTAAATGCCCGTGGGAATTTAGTTTTAAGGGGAAGTTATTCTTTTTATTTATTTATTTGAGAGAAAGCAAGTGAGAGCATGAGAGGGGAGAAGGTCAGAGGGAGAAGCAGACTCCCTGTGGGGCCCGGAGCCTGAAGTGGGACTCGATCCCAGGACTCTGGGATCATGACCTGAGCCGAAGGCAGACGGTTGACCAACTGAGCCATCCAGGTGCCCTTAAGTGGAAGTTACTAGCATAAGTTGCATCATATCCATCTGGGGCCTAATGTTGTATTCTCCAATGTGCTCATGTAGATGCTTGAGTATCTTCCCAGAGTTTCTCACTGAAAGAGAGGCCAAGGCAAGTTGATATACTGAGCCTCTGGTCCACTATCATGCAAAAATAGGGCCTCAAGATTCAATATTTTAACAAATTAAATACTTTTATGAAAACCCAAAGCAAGATTATTATGTTGTTTATAAGATAAGGACAGCACTTATTTTAAAAATAATTCACAATACACCACAGTTAAGTATGATCCAGATATGGGACACAAATGAAATGACCATCTTTCACTTACACTAACTTAGAAACTATATCAAAATTCGAAAGTAAAGGTTCTTCATTAATACAATGCTCGGGCAGAAGCTTTTCTTGATCTGATGCTCCCCGCCCACATACATACCCCAAACACCTCCCCTCTACCAGGCAGAAACCATTCAATAACCTTTGCTTATAGACTGATGCTTAATTTTAGAAAGATGCCATTGTTTCAAGAATCCTCATAATTCAATGATGAGGCCAACAAAGATGTCATGTCCGGTCATAGGGTGGGGGGCAGGGTTGGAGTTTAAAGAACTCTCCAGGTACTCTCCTCTCTGCAGAACGCAGGAGGTGTCAGCTGGCTGCTGCTATGGAGTTGGAGCCAGTGCTGATGAGCAAGGAAAGACTCAGACTAGACAGAGGGATGGCATTCTCCCTTTCAACAGGGATGGTTCTGAAGCTTCGTGAACTGTAGAGAACTGAAATCTGTAAAGATTCTTACAAAGCACCTGGTCTGTGCCCCCATTTTATAGGCAAAGAAACAACAGGGATTCAGTGAGGACAAGTGGCCTCATTTTAAACATAAGTGACTCAATGCTGTACTAAAAGAGATACATTTTTGATCATGAGGCCAACTGAGACCACTCAAGTGGTTGTTTTAGCTGCGAAAGGTACTGTAAAAATTATAGCAATATATACCATGGGATTAAGAAGGGAGTGCTTGTTTTTTAGATTCTGGTTTTAGATTTTAGATTTAGATTCTGAATTTGATGTGAGGAAAACTATTTGGTTCAAGTTGTGCTCCATAAAATGATCTCTTCCTACTATGTGCCAGGCACCCTGCCAGGCCCTGGGGGTAGAGGTCAAAGTCTAGTGGAGGAGGCACATTTTTGATGGTAGGGTTAGAGTTGACTAAAGACAAGTTCTTAGAAAACTTGGCCTCCCGCTTTTTGTGAGCATATCAGACTTACAGGTTTTGGACGAGCAGAAGAAGCTGAAATGGTCGCAAAGAAGTGGAGTTCCCTTCAAATGGGTCCCAGCCTTTTACAAATGTACAGATAATTTGACGTCCATGAAATTCATTATGTTGTTGGTGTATGCTTTGAGGAAGCCTGACAAGTCCTATGCAGAGCTAATGGTCCCCATTTTTGCTTTCCTCACATGGCTTTCAACTTAGTTTCTTGGCCTTAGTTTCTTGTCTAGCTAATGAGGTGAAGATTTAGTAAAATGAGATAATGAGAGTAACGTGCCTCACAAAGGGCTTGGCATGTGAAAGACATACAATAATATTGTAGCTTATGCCAAAGTGAGAGAAAGAATATGTAAACTAACAGCAGATAATAGTTTAATTTTGTTTAAGCTTTATTTCCATGCAATGAAATGGATAACATTCTTATTTCCACTTTGCTGATAAAAAACAAAGGTTCAGAAACATGGAGAGACCTGCTTAAATTCAGGCAGTTAGTAGGTGTGGATCATGAATTCAAACCCAAGGCTGTCTAAAATTAAATTTGTTTTCTTAATGATGCATTCTTAATGATACTTTAGGCTGTGGGAGAGAAAAAAAGTCTGAAAAGAACTGTCTGTTACCTGATCCAAGGAATGAGTTGACCTGTGGTACTTTTCTTTTGATGCTGCAGTACATTACCACATCAGCTTTCTTAACATTATTTCATAAGGTAAGAGTCAAAAATTGGATCTGTGGTCAGTCGCTACATCCCTCTCCTCCCCCCTTTGCCTAAAACTTAGTCTGCTTCATTCATTTATATTACCTATCTCATTCCTTTGGCATCTGAGCTTATGGCCCTTGAATAATCATTTTATTTATTTATTTTTAAAGATTTTATTTATTCATTTGACACAGAGAGAGAGATTACAAGTAGGCAGAGAGGCAGGCAGAGAGAGAGGAGAGAGGAGGAAGCAGGCTCCCTGCTGAGCAGAGAGCCCGATGTGGGCCTCGATCCCAGGACCCTGGGATCATGACCTGAGCAGAAGGCAGTGGCTTTAACCCACTGAGCCACCCAGGCGCCTGAATATTCGTTTTATATTTCTTCTTATAAAAGCACTCGGATACATTACACCAAGTCTGTACAGGTAAGTTCATAGTAGGTTTACTCAGAAAAACAAAGAAAAACCAAAAAATGGAAACAACCCATATGTCCATTAAAAAGTGAATATACAAAGGGTTGTGGTATATCCATAAAAATGGAATGTAGTAGTACTGAAGTGGAATGAACTACCAATACACATAGGAACAGGGATGAATCCTGAAAACATTACGAGTGAAAGAAGTCAGACAGAGACGTAGGGAATTTTTGGGGTGATGAAAATGTTCTCCATCTTGATTGTGGTGGTGGTGATTACACAGTGTATATATTTGTCAAAAGGCATTATTCTGTATACTTAGAATAGATGCATTGAATTACATGTAAATTATATCTCAATCAAACTGAGCTTTAAAATTGGCTTTTGTTGGGGTGCCTCAGTAGCACAGTGGGTTAAACGTCCATCTTTTGGTTTAGGCTCAGGTCATGATCTCAGGGTCACGAGATCAAGCCCCATATATGGCTTGGCCTTTAGCAGAGTCTGCTTAAGACTCTCGCACTCTCGCGCTCTGCCCCTCCCCCATACACACTGTGTGAGCTCTCATTCTCTCTCAAATAAATAAATCTTTAAAAAAGTTTAAAAATAAAAATGAATAAAATTGGTTCTTGCTTTGACCAGCAAAGGGATGACCAGCACAAGGCATTGGAGAAAGGAAAGTAATAAATAATGGGATAAGGTCAAACTATGTCCACTTGTCAAAGATGTTGAGGGCTTGATGGTAACAAACTTCACTGTGTCTCTGAAAATACCTATTAAGCAATATTTGCCTGAAAAATTCCAGTCATAGTACCCTGTATTTATTTCACAGAAACAGTAAAAGATTAAGCAATATAACAAACATAAACTCCAATGGAAACACAAATTTCCACTATGATGGAAGGCATATTTAAGGAAACGACCCTTCAAAAGGACTGTAGCATGCCATAATTCCAGAGATTTTACCAGGATATTGAGCCCACAGTGGCAAAGGACTGCGTGCAGAAGTGTTGGGAAGAGTGAAAAGATTGATTCTGAAAAGGCAGCTGGCATTAAAAGAAAATCATACTACTCCTTACTGGAAACAAAGAAAGGAAATTCCCAATATTTCTGAATGAAGAGGAGACTGGGTCAAGAAATCTAGTTCACCAAACAAGCTAGATAATATATAGCCCAACACGACAAGAACCAAAATCGAACATTAGAAAATATTCCACGTGGGAGCTTCTGTTTGTGATATTCGATCTGGAACTTGACATCTTGTCAAGATGCAAATAGTGAAGAAACTTAGAGATTAGTTAATGGAAATGTAGGCAGTTTACATGCAAAACCTGGAATTAACCCCAGATGTATTGTATTGATAATTCACACAACTCCTCAGTGTGGTAACTGGCACAGAATGGGAAGTAAGCAAGTCTTTGCTAGAAGGAAGAGAGGGAAAGAGCTACGGAAGAAAGGACCATATTTTAAGTTTTAGCTGACTCCATGTATTTAAAGATAAAAAAAATGTGTTAGATAAAAAAGTTCAGTAAGTAAAAGACATTGTTTTTAAAAAATTATGTCACACCTTCCAACCTACTCCCTCCAATAATCTATTGATAAGTGAATTAAAATACATATTTAGAAAAATTTTACAAGTCCATAATTATGAAAGGCATACATAGGGATGGGTGCTTAGAATGTATTTCTACCTCTGCGTTCCTCCCTCAGCAAACTGGAGGATGAAGGAGAAAACATGCTTAGACTACTCAGTGGATGCCATGCCCTTAACTAGGCATCTGACTTAAGGAATCAGAAATGGGCCATGATTATTGAGTAGCCATGGCAGTTCAGCTGATGGATGATCAATGGACTTCAACTCAGATGCGCAGTTTGACTGACAGAAGAAAATTATTGTTCAGGCTAATGGGGAACTTGAATTGGATTCATGGTGTTAGAAAGTGAGAAAAAGGTAAGTCTTCCCAAATGAGAAAAACTAATCTCTTTGGTGAGTCCATCCTTTTAGCCAGAGTCCCTTTGATATTCAACAATATAAAAGTTTGCATTTTCAAATGATCTTTTTCAGTTAGGATTTTATCAGCATTCTTTGTTGGTATTATGTAGTATCTTTTCTCAGAAAGAGGCTAGAAATTGCCTTCTTTCCTCCAGGAGAGAGTAACTGAGCAGTATAAAGGTTTTCTGCTAGAAGCATGGGGCCTCAGATAAGTAATCTCATCCTTCACCCATGATAAATAAGCTATTAAAAATCAAGAAAAAAAGGTAACGGTTGGAATGTCTGAAATGCACAATGTTGCAGAAACCTCATTTGTAAGACCACAAGTTTTCTCCATTGTTTAGCCACAATGCTGGAGTCTTCTCTATTTATATTTTTGTTTGGGGATTTTTCTCTTCCCCAGGCTGAAGCGCTTTGTGCATGAGACAGAAAAGCTGCCAGGACTAGTCCATCTGGCTGGCCAAATGGATTGCGCTCACTGGAGCATTGCCAGATGTGTATCAGTAGAAAGTTTAATTTCTGGCCTGTCTAAGCCCTTGGTTCCTTTCTCTGTTTAATGGAAATCATGTTTCCATTTTCCAGAAACTCCTGCTGCAATTGGCCTGAGTGTCATCACCCAGTCTTGCCTCCCAATATCAATAGAGATCACCCTCCTTAAGAGTAGAACCTCTCCTATCAAGTCCAAAGCAGTGAAATGAGTTTAACAAAAGGACTTATGCCAAATGAAAAATCACTATGTTACATTTGATTACATTTGTCTGACCTTGAATAATTTTAGGAGCCAGAGTAGTCATTTTAGTTAAGTAATTTAGTTTGAATTGCTTAATTAAGAAATAAAATTTCATGGAATTCCCTAGATTAATTTGCACTTATACTTAAGAGCATCAACATTTATAATCAATTTAAAGAGGAAATAGGCCTAGAGTATTTTATAGTTTGCAGTGAAACCTAATTGGATTCATTTGGGTTGAAATAGGAAATACAGAGAGATCTGATATATTTTTAATTTCCCACATCTTAAGGACAAATAATGGGCATTTAATCTTTGTGAGGCACTGAGTTTTAGACTTGAAATTGCAGAAATTGTGGATTTCAAAGATAAACTAGCTAATTCTCCTGCGTTCTTACCTTTTGGGAAAGACATTCAGCAGAGCAGGATTGCAGCAAAACTTCCAGGCCGGTTTGGCCTACACATGGTGAGTAGATGATGGCTCCTCAGGAGAGTGTTTGGGACCAGCATGGGTCTGTTCTTGTCAGACCTCTCTTTACCCACACTTGTCACTCCCCTTTTTCTGTCAAAAAAAAAAAATACTTTAAATGAGAGTGTCAGATTTGAGTGTTTAAGAAGGTTCTGCCTGAGGTATAGGGAAGGGATTTGAAGGAAAATGGATGGAAAGAAAAAGGAGTCGATTTAAAGCTCATCTGTCTATCCTAGTCACAGATCATGAGATCCTGAATGGAGTCAGCAATAGAAGTGCAGAAGAGGAAGTATTCTAGAGGTAATATCAAAAGGACTTGGTGATCTATTGGGAGAAGATGTGGGGGAAGGGAGAAATGAGGGAGAGGGAGAAAGCAAGGATGACTGGCAGGTTTCTGCCTTGGGTGACAGCTAGTTATCCAGACATCCAAGTTTGTCCAGAGCTATGCTGGTTAAGGCTGTAGTACTATCCTTTTATACTCTGGTGTGTCCTGTTTTGGCAGATAGATTTGTATGGTTACTTTAGTAGAAGAATGAATGACAATCATTGAGAATATTAGGAAAGACATATGTTGGAAATGGAGATGTTGGACTTGAGATTTCTGTGGTATAACTACTTATTCATTCACTTCCTTCAAACCTTTGTTCAAATATCCCTTTCTCAATGAGGTTCCCTTGACCATCTAATTTAATCCTTAATCCTCCCCCTTGTCCCATTCGTGATCCCCCTCTCTTGCTCTACTTTTTCTTTAATTTTAGCATTTAACAGCTTCCCTATGTTTAATTGTTTTGATTAACATGTTCATTTATCATTGCCTGTCTGCTATGATGGGAGCTCCTTGAGATAAGGATCTTGATTTCTTCTGTTCACGGATGTATTCCAAGTACCTAAAACAGTGCCTGCTATTTAGTATGTAATCAATGACTATGTTTGAATGAATGAGTGAGTGAATTGAAATAACTCAACAGAAAGGGGAACCCTCCTACACTGTTGGTGGGAATGCAAGCTGGTGCGGCCATTTGGGAAAACAGTATGGAGGTTCCTCAAAAAGTTGAAAATAGAGCTACTCTGTGACCCAGCAATCGCACTACTGTGTATTTGCCCTAAGGATACAAATGTGGGATATGCAGGGGCATGAGCACCCGAATGTTTATAGCAGCAATGTCCACAATAGCCAAACTATGGAAAGAACCTAGATGTCTGTGAACAGATGAATGGATAAAGATGTGGTATATATATAATGGAATGCTATGCAGCCATCAAAAGAAACGAAATCTTGCCATTTGCAACAATGTGGATGGAACTAGAGGGTATTATGCTGAGCGAAATTAGTCAATCAGAGAAAGACAATTATCATATGATCTCTCTGATATGAGGAATTTGAGGGGCAGGGTGGAGGATCGTGGCGGGTAGGGAGGGAAAAAATGAAACAAGATGGGATCAGGAAGGAGACAAACCATAGAGACTCTTATTCTCACGAAACAAACAGTTACTGGGGGTCGGAGGGTAGGGATAGGGTGGCTGGGTTATGGACATTGGGGAGGGTTTGCGCTATGGTGAGTGCTGTGCAAGGTGTAAGTCTGATGATTCAGACCTGTACCCCTGGGGCAAATAATAAAAAATAACAAATACATATTGAGAACCAACTATTTTTGAGCTCTTGTGTGTGTCATAGAGATATTCAGTAGATTCCAGGATGCTCAATAGAAATAGAATACACACACACACACACACACACACACACACACACACACACACACAAAGTGAATACACGTGACTGAGGCTTGAAAGAATTTCTGGGCTAAAGTTATAAAAGTGTGTATCAATAGTACCCTTTAGCAAAATCATTTTAAGAGGGGCACAGGATTGAGCCTAGAGAGTAGCAACAATTAGGAGAAGGTGCGGGGTGAAAAATTTAAATGGAAACAATAGGAATAGCCAATGATAAAGCACAATAAAGAAAGGGTAGTGTCATAGAAATTGAGGGAGACTAAAAATTTTTGTAAGGAGGGAGTTATGAAAAGTATGAAATGAACTGCTTTATTCAAGTAAAGCCAGAATTGCCATTGAATTTATTAGAAAGATGATTGCAATGGAATGAATTGTATTCACATTGCAAGCCCTTACTGCTAATGCGACTGTATTTGGAGATAGGGCCTTTAAAGAGGCAATTAAGGTTAAATAATTTCATAAGTGGGGCAGGTTGCAAAACAAATACGACTGGTATTCTTGAGAGACACCAGGATTGCACTAGCACAGAGGAAAGGCCATGTGAGGACACAGAAGGCAGCTGTCTGCAACCCAAGAAGAAAGACCTCAGTTGAAACCAACCTTGTCCACACTTGGATCTTGGACTTCCAGTCTCCAGAACTGTGAGAAAATACATTTCTGTTATTTGAGCTACCCAGTCTTTGATATTTTGTTATGGAAGGTTTACCAGGCTAATACAATGGCCATTACTGATCCTGGAATAATAACATTTCAGATGTAGTAAAAGGTGACACAGAGCAGTAGGGTAGGGAGAGAATGGGGGTGAGTACATTCCCCTTTATAGAACTGTGGCTAATTGTGAGAGAAAGAAATAGTCCAGGAACCAGAGACACTATGTTGAAACCCTAGGAGAGCACAATTAAATCGTGGTTACCATAAATTTCCAAGAGATGAGTTGATCATCTTCACACTATAATATGCATAGTTATGCATGTTGATTAGAGAATATTTCTTTGTTTTGTAACTGAAGTAAATCTTGGGAGAGTTTTTAGTTTGAACCAGGCAGAAGAATCTTACAAGGACATTAGCAAATGAAGTTGGCATTGGCACTCTATTGGTGTGATGTTAGAGTCACTGAATCAACTGGATTGCATAATCTAAATTATATCATGTTGATGGTATGCCCCAAGTTGTAGAAAGATTAGGGTTGTTAGAAGTCATCTCAGAATTTCTTAATACACATCTTCGGTTTTTTTCCTCTGAGTTTATCACTGACAATTTAGTCAGGACTGAGTTTTTCTTTCTGGAGGTCATAGTTTACTCCTACTAATAGAACTTTCCTGAATTAGCATGTTACACTTTTCAAAGTGAGTTTGAATTTATTGTGTCCTAATTCCTCTCTCCGTCTCAGGGAATTTGCTCTTGCAGGGACTCCACATCTTCCCTGAATCACCCATTTCCCATCACAACACAAATGCATTTTTAATCTCCAATATTCAAAATAATAATAATAAAACACACCTTCTACCCACATTGTCCAAGGTATCAGTAACTTTGTTCTCCTATCTTCTGTACAAAACTCACTTCTTAGATGGTCTCATGGTGATTCTCAGGTATACACATCATCACCTCTAAGCTGATGACTCCTTAACTGTCCTCTGGGCATTAGTCTGGTAAACCTAGGCATTTAGAAGTAACATATCCAAAAAGCAAGCATCTTGATTCTCACTACCATCTCTAATCCAGCCATTACCATTAATATTTTACCAATAAACAGCTTAATTGACCCTGATGCTCATGCCCAAACTCATCAGTCAACCTTGAAACTTCTTTTTCTCAGTCCATCACCTAACTTGTGTTTGATCTACCTTAAAATAAGACACCAATTTAAAAATCAGAACAGCAAAATGAAAAAACAAAAATCCACGGTGCTCATAAAGGCTGGTGCAGGTAGCCAGGGGTAGTGCTTACTGCCCAAACCCTTTCAAAGGGTTCACTTATTCCATGTGTCCCCCACGGCCCAGCATGGCCCCCATACTCCTATGTGAAGTGAATTAGAAGATTCCAGTTTTGACAGCAGATTCCTTCCCGTCTTTGCCTCAAATCCCCTTCCTCTCCAAATGTCTCAAGTTCATCCCCACAGCTGACATGGGTTCACTGCTTGGCTGCATTGAGGATACCCTGCTGGTGATTTAAAAATGTACAAAAGGGGTAACATCTATATAAATAAGAAAGGCGAGCCAGGCCTCCTGGGTTTCTAGGCACTGCCTCCTGGCTGCTTATCAGCTGCACCACAGGTCCCTGGACTTGTTCTGCCTAATTTTCCCACAGCATGAGACTCGCAGCTCTTGGCGGGTGTGTGCCCACTAGGTGTGTGCTGTTGCTTCCCAGCCAGTCCAGGAGCATTCGCCCCACTAGATACCGCATTTGCTCCCCAATCAGTTGTGAAATGGATGGACTTGGACCTCTTGAGGCTGTAGTCCTTGCAGCGGCCATTACTGACCCCACCTGCCAGTGAGTAGCAATGCAGGTGCATTCTGGATGCATTTGCCAATTGATAAGGACTTGAGGTGACTGGAAGTGGGAGTCTGTCTGTGAGGGGTATAAGGGTGTAGAAGACAATGTCCTGGGCACTCGGTTGGGCCAACAGGTCTTTTCCATGGCGTGCTGTATGAGCACAATACCGGACGGTTCAATGAAAGACTTGATGACGCTGATGTTGTACAGTTGGCTGGCCTTGAATAAGGTTGGGCAGTTCTTTTTTTTTTTTTTTTAAGATTTTATTTATTTATTTGACAGAGAGAGAGGAGGAAGCAGGCTCCCCACTGAGTAGGGAGCCCGATGTGGGCCTCGATTCTAGGACCCTGAGATCATGACCTGAGCCGAAGACAGAGGCTTTAACGCACTGAGCCACCCAGGCACCCGGTTGGGCAGTTCTTTTCTGCGCAGGTACACCTCCTCTATCATGACTTGCTATTTGAAGGCCAGGTGTGGCAAGTTCCTGGCCAGAGCCTGGAGACCCTGGGGCGCATGCTCATTGAACTCCTTGACACACCCTTCGGCGCCATAGAAGGACCAGCTGTTTGTTAGGTCACATACCAGGAGGATCCTCTGTGCGCCCCTGGAGTAGAACCTGGACACCGTGCCCAACCTGCCCTGGCCAGACGTGTTCGAGAGCTCCAGCTTGACCCACTGTCCTCTCTGCAGAATGGTAGTTGTCTATCAGTCGGTCCGTTACTGTAGGTTTACGCGGTCTAGGCCGTATCCTCCTGCACGCGCTCCAGGATCTTGCCCGGGCCCACGTCGCTGTCGTCCACCAGCAAGAATTTGAGTAGGTAGTTGTAGCTCTTGACAAGGCTGCCCTGGGTCCGCATCCTTGCTCATGTGCACACAGGAGGCAACCCTATGCTCATGGTGCTGGCTGGGTAGGAGGCCACGGGCCATCTGCTGGGAGCCCTCAGACCAACCTACTCGGTGTTTTGGGGAAGCAGTGCAGGGCAGTCTCTCCTCCGCACCACCTGCCTCACCTCAACCTGAGGTTCCTGATTCTGGTGACAATCTCCATGCCATTAGCATGTCTTTCATGGGCAACTGAAGTAGTCTCTAAAGTGGTATTCTTACTGCTTCTGCTCTTGTTTCCATGATATATTCTCCATATAATAGCCAAGATGGTACTTTACAAATACAAATCATGTCAGGTCTCTCCTGTCATAGTCGTTAGTACTACTCACCGACCACATTGCCCCCATGCTCCTTTGGATACATGGTAGGATTGTCTTTACCTACCTTCTGGTGGATGAGTGGGGTTATGTGGCTAGTTCAGCCAATTTTTTTTTTCTTAAGATTTTATTTATTTGAGAGAGAGCATGCAGGAGCAGAGGGAGAAGCAGACTCCCCACTGACCAGGGAGCCTGATGCCCCAGGTCTCTGGGATGACCTGAGCTGAAGGCAGATGCTTAGCAGACTGAGTCACCCAGGTGCCCTTGGCCAATAAGGTTGGTTTTTTTTTTTTAAGATTTTTAAAAATTTATTTGACAGAGATCACATGTAGGCAGATAGGCAGGCAGAGAGACAGGGGGAAGCAGGCTTTCTGCTGATTGGAGAGCCCGATGTGGGGCTCGATCCTAGCACCCTGAGATCATGACCTGAGGTGAAGGCAGAGGTTTAACCCACTGAGCCACCCAGGCGCCCCTGGCCAATAAGTTTTAAGCAAAAATAATAACCAGATTACTGAAGTAGAGTATTTAATTGCTGTTTCAAGAGCCTCCTACTCTACCCATTGCTGTAGAGACTGGCATGTTCCAGACAGTGGTGACTTCATCAGCTTGGGTCCTAGAATGAGAATAAGGATGGTCACCATAGAGAGTGGAATCTCTAGCCAACCCATGATAGACACACAGTGAAACCATGAGGAATGTTTGTACTTTTTTAAGGAACTGAAGTTTTCTTTTTGTTAGTACAACATAGCTTCCTTATCTTTATTGCTGTTCTCTGCTGCTTGAACATGTCTCATGTGGATGGAGTTCCAGCATATTTTGAATAAAATATAAATCCCTTACCATGGTCTGTCAGCCTATGTGATTTGTCCCCTGCCTAATTTTTGATTCTTAGTTGTTATACTCTAGACATGCTGTCCTTGGTGTTTCTCCAATTTACCCATTTCTTTGGTTTTCTGCACTTTCTGTTCTCTATTCCTGGAACATTTCTTTCTGCAGATCTTCACCTGGCTGACTCCATTACTTCATCATTCAATGGTATCCACTTAGACTTACTTTCTCTCTTTAAAATCTGTCCTCTACCTCCCCACTCCTATTTATTGATATTTTAAATTTCTGAATTAGGAAAAAAATAACCAGGTTATGCTAAAGTAAAAACAACAAAACTCCAAAACCTCAGGTATTTAGCACAACACAAAATTGTTTCTTATTCTCACTAAATGTCTAACTGAGATTAGGAGTGGATCTCTGATCACTGTGCCAAGGGAAGACCCAGGCTAATGGAGGCTGTATTTCATCACAGGCTTCTAAGAACCCTGTGGTGTTAGATGGGAGCCATACAGTATCTTGCACAACTAATTTAATATGATATCCCTGAAGTGACACATGCTACTTCAACTAACAATTGGTTAAATGGCCTGCCCTGACCAAAGACAGTTAAGATATTGTCCTGGAACAAAGAAGAATCTTCATTGTCATTCTGGAGGAGAGAAAAATCAGATTATCAGGGAAGCAACATTAAAGACTGTCATAGCTGCTGTGTCGATTAGCCATTGCTGCATAAAAAGTCACTACTAAGCGAAAACAACTTTCTTTATTAGCACATAGTTCTTTTTTTTTTACTTTTCCTTTTTTAAATTTAATTTTTTTCCTTTTTTTTCAAATTTTTATTTAAATTCTAGTTCATTAACATATAATGTAATATTGGTTTCAGGAGTAGAATTGAATGATTCATCACTTAAATATAATACCCAGTGCTCATCACAAGTGACCTCCTTAATACCCATCACCCATTTAGCCCAACCCCACCCTCTTCCCTCCAGCAGTCCTCAGTTTGTTCTCTATAGTTGAGAGTTTATGGTTTGCCTCCCTCTCTTTTTTCTCTTCCACTATGTTCATATGTTTTTTTTCTTAAATTCCACATATGAGTGAAATTATGTGGTATTTGTCTTTCTCTGACTTATTTTGCTTAGTATAATACACTCTAGCTCTATCCGCGTTGCTGCAAATGGCAAGATTTCGTTATTTTTGATGGCTGAGTAATATTTCATTCCATATATATAGAGAGAGACAGAGACAGAGACAGAGACAGAAGGGGAGAGAGAGAGGTAAAATATCTCTACATCCTCTATCCATTTGTCAGTCAATGGACATTTGGGTTCTTTCTATAGTTTGGCTATTGTTGATAATGCTGCTATAAATATCATGGTGCATGTATCCCTTTGAATCTGTATCTTTGTATCTTTTGGGTAAATACCTCGTAGCACAATTGCTGGATCATAGGGTAGTTCTATTTTTAACTTTTTGAGGAACTTCCATACTGTTTCCCAGTTTGGATTCCCACCAACAGTGTAAGAGTGTTCCTCACCAACATCTATTGTTTCCTGTGTTGTTAATTTTAGCCATTCTGGCAGATGTGAGATAGTACCTCATGATTTGATTTGTATTTTCCTGATGATGAATGATGTTGGGCAGCTTTTCATGTGTCTGTTAGCCATCTGGATGTCTTCTTTGGAAAAATGTCTATTCATGTCTCTGTCCATTTCTTAACTGGATTTTCATTTTGGGGGGATATTGAGTTTGGTTATAGATTTGGATACTAACCCTTTATCAGATATGTCATTTGCAAATATCTTCTCCCATTCTGTAAACTGCTTCTTAGTTTTGTTGATTGTTTCCTTTGCTCTGCAGAAGCTTTTTATCTTGATGAAGTCCCAGTAGTTAATTTTTACTTTTTTTTTCCCTTCCCTTTGGTTATATATTAGCACATAGTTCTAAAGGTCAGAACTTTGGGTGGGCTTAATTTGGTTCTGTGCTCAGGATATCATAAAGCCAAAATCAAGGCTAGGCTGGGCTCTTGTCTGGGGAAGGATCCACTCCCAAGCTCATTTATGACATTGATAGAATTCACTTCTTTGCAGTTGTAGAACTGAGGTCCCTGTTCCTTGCTGGCCATTCTCTGTTCTTGGAGACCCCTGGCATCCTCCCATCTACGAAGGAGGCCCCTGGCCTCCTTCATCTACGGACCAGCAATGGGACTTGACGTCCTTCTTATTCCTCCCCTTGTATCCATTGAGGCCTAACCATCCTTTCAGCTTTTCTCATTGTCTTCAACTGTATTATATTATTTTCATATCTCTCATTCATTTTCTCATATTTCTCATTCTTTTTCTTTTGCCACTGAAATCTCATCCTCTCTAATCCTCCTTTCTCCTGTCTCTTCCTAAGGCCAGTCTCATTCTTTTCCTCTCCCACAAAATGAGCTTTTTCTCTATATGAACATTTCAAATATCTGACTTACTGGATGTTTTATGATATATGATACACTTTCATGTTACATTTAAATAAGGAATATAGGTCGTTACCTCATCCTCACTCACTGGGAGATGCTTTGGCCCATGATGAAACTGATCTGCAGGATGAATTTTTCCTTGGAACATCCTCTTTGTGCCAACCTTCCTTACCAAAAATGCAGTCTTCTTGTCTCTCTGATGCTCTCTCTAGGAGTCCTTTCAGAAAATCCAAGGTTACAGTGACTCTTCCTTTTATTAGTCCTATGTATCTGTTCTTGGACTTTCTCTAAATCATCTCTAAATGTAATCTCTAATATACAAATATGTGACAGTGTACACACCCACATACATATATACAGAAGTTTATATATATATAAAGACATAGTGCCATTTCCATACACTACTACTGGAAATTTTCCAGACTAGGTTTTGCCAGTCTCAGTGAAGTGGAGGAATATGGTGTTTCTCCCTAAGTCTCTCTAAGATAAAATACTTGCTCTGTATTTATACTCCATCCAATTTGAGCCTTGTCCTTAAGGAGGGGATTTGTGTTTCCTTTTTTATGAAAATATTGGTTAAAATTTGTTTATGCCATAAGAGAATATTACTTGGTCAAGTACTTGTATGGTTTGCAAAACTTCAGAAAATATACAAAGTTAGAGCTCCAGGATACTAACCCTCTAGTAACTGAATAGAGAATATAATCTTTATCTTAGAGACAGCTCTTTTTTAATATATCTAATTTGTACAAAGTGATATTGAGAGATGATCATATTTAAAGTGTGTACTCTGCATTCCCTTTTAAATATTAGACCCTTATATTTCACTTTTTGCATTGGACTTTCAAGCAACCTTTGCCCATGGAAACCTACTTAAACTTTTTCCTTTTCTCAGCAAGTGTTGCTATGTGAGACCACTCTTGATGTGCATCATACCATCTAAATTAGAGTTACTAAATTGCACTCTGGTATCATGCCTCTGACTTTTTTCAGAGGTCTTTGTAAGGACTGTCATATGATTCTTCTGCATTTGATGTGAAATACGGGCTGGGAATGGTTACTTTTATGTAATATATGTTCCCCTTTCAATGTAGAAAATTGAAAGTTTGATATGAAGAAAAACTTTGTTTCCTTGTGGAACAAAATACATTAAGACCTCACCATATTTTCCTCTGCATATTGGCTGCTGAGAAACTGTGCATTTAAAGTTCAGTCCCAGAAGCTGTTTTGATCCCAAATGTTGGAATATTGCCTATAGCCTCCCAACTCAAACCTCTTCAGGCTACTATATGTTCAGACAGGGTAAACTGCATCCCCATGGCTAAGGTGTATGTGTGACCATGTGGAAGAGATAGAAGGAGAAAGAGTATATGCTGAGGTGGGGGAAAGCAGATGAAAGGAGGAGCATCAGGATCCAATGAAACCACATGCCATTGACAGATTGTGGCTCAGATCCCACATCTGCCATTTGATTGTTTGAACTTACATATCTTCTGTAAATTTAGGTTTCCTCATCTGTAAATTGGTAATGAAAATACCCACCTCATAGAATTATCGAAAGGGTCAATAAAAATACCTAAGTAATTAATAGTATGTCTGGTTCTTAGTAAAAGCTCAATAAATGGTATGATTGTTCTTTTTATTAATATTATTGAAGAAGAAAGATGGTGGAGGGAAAAATCCCAGCAAAAAAAGTCAACAGCCTCAAAATGGACCTATTAGGGAGCTGTCTTTAACATACTTTATGAGATAAGGTGGTGCAAAGCCTCAAACTCCAGGAAAACTATGACATGGTAATGTTTTCCTCCAAGAATTCTTTTTCTGTTTCTCTTTCTCTTCTTCCAGGATTCATAACTAATCGTGTCCATTCATTTGCTCAAGTGTGTTCATTCACTCTTTTACTCACCATTCATTCATTCATTCATTCATTCAAAGGCATTTACTAATCTGCTATGTCCAGATACTGGTTTATGTGCTGGGGACATAATAGTTAATGCAGGCACAGCTCTGCCTCTATGGAGAGCCCAGCATAGAGAAGGAGACAAAGTCTATTACAAGTGGTAATTGTATATGCCGCCTCTTATTGCAAGCAACAGTGACCTGGTGAACTATTTCACACAAAGGTCTTAATGAATCCTTCTAGGATTATTTATGACTAATGAAAAGCTCCTAAAGAGGTAAAATCTTAATCCAAATACATGAATCTCCAATGACAGAAGTTCTGTTAATGTGGCACCAAGAGTAAAACAGATATTTAAATCAAATGCTCTGCCAAGAACCCCTCAAGTCCCATGACACAGTTAACTCCTATTCTGCCAGGAAGTAAGGCTTTGATATTCTTTGTACACAATGGTGGTTCAACAATAAAGGGTGTTTTCAGCACTGTGCCCCAAAGTGACACTTTCCTTCCTTATATATAAGCTTAAGACAAGAAGAGTCAGTTTTCTATTTTAAAGATGAAAAGCTCTTGACTGGATGAGCAAATGAGGATCCATAAATGGAGGAACAGGAAGCTTTTTAACTCTAAGCTGAGATACTTACATGTGGAAATATGGAAAATGTAATTACACTACAAAAGGAAATGTGATGATTCAAGTCGAATGGAATTAAATGTAAAAATAGTCCTCAAATCTTCCTGCACATTAGAATCACCTGAGGACCTCTTTTAAAATGCTCATGTTCCATTTTAGACCAACTACATAAGCATCCTTGGGATCTGGACATTGGATTTTTTTTTTCTTTTAGATCTTCCCGGAGATGCTACTATGCAGCCCAGACGGAGAGCACTGAAGCAGAGAGGAGTCACAGGGACTGAAGATGAACCCTCAAGGCAGAGCCAGATTTTGATACATGGAAGTAAAGATGGCAGCCTGGCAAGAGACTAGTGTGAGAACAAATAGTCATACTTGAGCATGACCCCACTTTGGGCTGTGAAGAGATGGCCTGAACTAAGCTAATGCCTCCTGCTGCAAAGGTAGAAGGTAGGTCTGGGCTGGGTGTACAGGAATTCTTCTGCCACAAATATCCTTTCTTCAAGTTCTAATATAGTTATGAAGGTTTCCTTGGTTAGCTTTTTTGGAACAATGAATATTTTGGTTGCAACAAGTTTGAGGTACTTCTTTTGGTGTATCTGGAAATATGGGGGAGAGAAAGAATTTAGAAATCATAAATAAAAGATAAAGAGATAAAGTTTTAACCAAGAAGCTTTTTTGTTTTTGTTTTTTGTCCCCCCCTCATGGGTCTCCTAAAGGAGAGAAAGAACTGAAATAATTAAATGAGGCACTAAACTTGGGTCACAAGTCAGTGGCTACAGAGGCCAGGCAGGTAGCACAAATGGTGGTAGACTACTGTGAGGCTCCCCTTGCTTAAGGCCCTTACCTGAGGACTTCTTCTGGACAAGGCAGGAATTTCCAAAAAGAACCCTGAGAGGAAGTGATGATCATAAGTAAAAATTAATTGTATATTTATTTTTTCATTTTTTCCTTTCCTTTTCTTTCCTTCCTTCTTTATTTATTTTTTTTCTATTTTAGGGTATCTAGATCATAATTGGTATTCCCTTTTTGTTCCATCTATGCTGTCTTATTTCAAAGAAAATTAAAGTATTTAGAAAGAAGTTCTGTACTTTCATTTACAATGTTAGCACTTCACCCTAATTTCTCTATAGGACAGTAAATTCTCTAAATCTGAATTTCTAACAAGGTAAAGTTTCCAGAAACCTAAATCAGGCGGTTGGAAATAGACAGCTATATAGTTAGAAGTTATCCATTTAGTGTTTGGCAAAATAATGCTGGCTAATTAAATATAATAAGATATGGTCCATATATACAGTGGGATATTACTCAGCCATCAGAAAGGATGAATACCCAACTTTTTATTAGTATGGGTGGGTCTACAGGAGATTATGCTGAGTGAAATAAGTCAAGCAGAGAAAGTCAATTATCATATGGTTTTACTTACTTGTGGAACATAAGGAATAAAATGGAGGACTCCAGGGGAAGGGAAGGAAAAGTGAATTGGGGTAAATGGGAAGGGGAGACGAACCATCAGAGACTGGACTCTGAGAAACAAGCTGAGGGTTATGGAGCGGAGAGGGGAGAGAGGATGGGTGAGCCTGGTGGTGGGTATTAAGGAGGGCACGTATTACATGGAGTACTGGGTGTGGTGCATAAACAATGAATCTGGGATCACTGAAAAAAAAATTTTAAAAAGCTTAATAGTTAAGGCTGTTACCCATTCTAATTCTTTGCATTGCCAAGTTTAAAAACTCTGCTAGGAAGCATAAAAGCATAGCTCAGTTAAGGGTACAGTCTTTTACTTGGGAGTTAATCTGTTAGACTCTGCTATATCTTCAGGAATGGAAAGAGGGAAAATTGAACTTACAAAAATTTGTCTTAGGGTGAGTATTACTTGTAGTTAAAAGGAACAATGTTATAGGATACGTTAGGTTAGGATGGTGAGGTTGTGGACAGCATAACTGAATAATAGCAGTAACTAGACTACCTTCTTTTTTTTAATTTTTATGTATTTATTTTTTAATTTTATTTTTATTCTTTGCCCAAGGGGTACAGGTCTGTGAATCATCAGGCTTACATCTTTCACAGCATTCACCAAAGCACAAACCCTCCCCAATGTCCATAACCCATCCACCCTATCCCTACCCTCCCACCCCCCAGTAACCCTCAGTTTGTTTTGTGAGATTAGGAGTCTCTTATGGTTTGTCTCCTTCCCCATCCCATCTTGTTTCATTATTTTTCCCTCCCTACCCCCCACGACCCCCACCCTGTCTCCTATTTTTATTGAATTATTGAACTATATAGCTATTTAAAAAGCTCCTATAATCCATACTTAACACATTAAAGCAATCAAAAATTTATTATTATAGCATTGCAATGTTATTGGATTATAGGATCATTTAAGAGATTCCAGCTTCTTTGCATATAATCATATGTTATCACTGCTAGCACCCATAGATTTCCATTAAAGTAATCCAGGATGAAGTTCCCTGGCCTGGTCACCTATTTTATTGCTACAACACTTCCTTTCTTTAAACATATCCCAGGAAAATAGTGCTCCTGTTTTCATAAATTTAAGTGAAATGTATTCAATAGCC